>JAATLQ010006695.1:55252-69916 GCA_013421005.1 Heliconius erato x Heliconius himera | reverse complement strand
AGGCTTTGGTCTTGGAAATCTTTCCTTCTGGAAGAATGAGCAGTAGCTTTAACGTTATTATTTCTTTAGTAAAAAAATCAAAACAGCTTCACGCTGTATCCCGCACACAGCAGGGTAGACAGAGGAAACCTAGTGACACTGTATTTTCAGACAGACACTGGATATGTTGAGAGTGCGGAAGTCAACGCCACGTTTTGTTTTACTTGAGATATCGAACCTACACGCCTCGCATCGTAACATTTTTTTTTATATATCCATAGTAAGTAAACATTCAAAACATATATCAATATTTTATTTTGCATTATCGATGTTTTATTTTTGTTTTTTATAAATTTATCAATATTTTTTGTTATAATATTGTGAGGCCAATCGTTGCGCAGGGGCACAAAGTGTGACTGTAAAACCGACTGGTTGTGGGTTCGATCCCCACTCGAGGAGATGAATATTTACTTAAATTTATATTTTCATTTCTTCGCTCTGGTATCAAATACAAGCGCGGCGTTGAGTTCTGCCATTCAACACGCAATGCCTCCAGAATTAGGCAGAAAGTGGGGAATGGAGTGTCTTAACACTAGATTCCCTCTGCCTACCCTGCAGTGCGCGGGATACAGCGTGAAGCTGATTCTTATTTTGCTATAATTTAAAAAGCCTCCGCAGTAATACTGTTTCTCCAAACACTGTACTCGTATAGCTACTAAGAACTCACGTAACCTAATCTTTGGAGGAGCGAGGGCGAGGTGTTTTCGGTGTCGCCTTGAATCGATATCGAATGTCCGACAAATTGTATCTTGAGCCGGTTAGAACGAAGGTATGAGACATTTTACATAACTTCATTCATATATTTATATACATTTATTTTTATCTAATATAATTTTACATCCGATTAGTATCTGCTATGTATAATATTTTTTTTAGCTTCACGCTGTATCACGCATGTAGCAGGGTAGGCAGAGAGAACCTAGTGTTTAAATATTCCGTTCCCCATTTTTCACCGAATTCTGGCGGCATTGCGTGTTCGGTGGCGGAAATCAACGCCGCATTTTACCTCGACACCAACATTTCAACATAAACATTTAATTTTCTCAAGTGAGAATAGAACTCATTACCTATTGCGTTAACAGACAAAGTCAAAGTAAAATAATAATAATTGTATAATATAATATTATTCACAATGTTTTAATATGAAATCAGGTAATTTTAAAAATGCAAAGGTGTTCATATTGTTATTATTTATACTAGAATTTATATATGAAAATTAATAAAATATAAATTTTCACATATTAATTCCGAATTTCATTTATATTTATAAATGAAAAAAGTCCAAAACAAGAAAACCCAGCATCACATCACAGTTGCGTCGTCTCGAGATAGAATCAATAACCGACCGGGCCGTTCTTAGCCGGGCAGGTTTTAGAGGAATATTTGCAGACGTGAATGTATACGCCAGAAGTTTGAGACAGGTACAGGCTATTCCGATATATTTATTAAATTATATTTTGATTTAATTTGTTATATTTTTCGTTGGAATTAATAATATTTGTAATGTTTTTGGCATATTATTTTGTATATATAGAATTCAAGAGTCAGAAAATTTTGTGTCACTTAATTGCAATCAGAAAGAAAGACAGACTAGGTGTAGCGCACAGAGATATATGTACAAGCGACGGCTATGGATACAATTCCCACTAGGAGTAATTCAATATTTTCGTTCTCGCTCTGGTAACGAGAGAAAGGGTGGCGTTGAGTTACGCCACTCAACACACAATGTTTTGAAAATAGAGAATCAATATTTTAAAATATGCAGGATACATAGTAAGACCGTGAAGCTAAAAAAAATCAAAAAGACCAATGCGGAAATTTTTCTTTATTAAAATACTACAGTTCCTTTATTAAAACAATCTAGTTCCATTCCAGTTCCAGAACAAAATACACAATATATTATCTTTATAAATATATTATTATATAAAAATATACAATACTATCAAAAATAGCATATATATATATTTTCACCGTAATATATTTTTTTATTATGTTAAAAAAAACTGTGATATTTTATAAGTTCTCGACCTTAAAGGTTCGGAAAGTAAGTGGAGCTAATAAATTGACTATCGGATTGACACCAAACTCCATTTCACAATTTTTTTTTCTTTCAACATAATTTAGTTTGTATTTCGTAATAAGCAAGGGAAGTCGTTTTATGTACATAGTGTTAAAATTACACTTCTCCTTCTGGGGGCTTGTTGACTATAATATTTTTAAGAAAAAGACTAATGTACAATGTAAATTTATATAAAATTTGAAATCTAATTGAATTATTGTGTAATTATTGTTGTGGGACGGAACTTAACGCCGCAATGACTCCAGAACTTGGTGGAAAGTGTGCAGTGGAGTGTTTTAACACTAGGCTCCCTTTGCCAACCTTGCTACATACGGGATACAGCGTGAGTCTAAATTCAGATTCATATTAATACATAATAATAATAAATTAAGAAAAGTGTCACTTACACATTCACACGTCAGTCCATTTCCACATGAAACAGAGGTGTATGTTAAGAATATAACACACTAAACAGACTCTTTCGTGAGTTTTTCATACAACGAGACGTTGGCCATGTGATTAGTGCTCAACTGGCACGAAACACCATAACATAAATACGAACTGATCCTAACTTTTAGTTGATCAGAAATTTGATCCTCTGTTAACACACAATATTGCTAGTAAATTATAGATCGGAAAAGAAATTTGTTTTCAAAAAATATTTTAAAAGTTTCGATTCTGAGGAAATTAAAATGTTAATAAATATTTACCATCTTTTTGAATGTTGAAAGTATACAACTTGAAACTCGACTAAAAATTAAAAAAAAATATTATATTCTGTGGCCTTTGTCATTCGCTCGCTTAATGATAAAAAAATTGAAACTCTTTAAAGCACAACGATTTGTTTTTGTTGACCCCTGTGTTAAACAGAGGAAATCCAATGTTAAGACACTCTGTTCTCTACTCTCCGCACTATTTTAAGGACATTTTTTGGCGGTCAACGCCGCGCTTTGTCTTGACACTAGAACCATCGCGTTCACAGTCACACGCTTTTGCCCTTGCGCCACGGCCCCCAAACTTTATATTTTTTATTTTTTTTAGCTTCACTCTGTTTCGTCTTGATTCAATCTTATTTCATTTCTTCTATTAGGAATCAAACCCACTACCTGTCGCATTCTCAGTCACACTCCTATACCCCTGAGCCACTACTGGTCTCTACTTTTATATCTTTTACATAATAAAAGGAGAAAATACATTTGAACGTATCGTATCCATATTTTGTTCCTAACATTTTTCCTAACAAATCTAAATAACTATGTTGTGTATAGTATATGTAATAGAAATCACAAAAACAATCGAGCGGAATGATTACTTAGGAAGTGTGCTCGAGATAACAACAGATAATTTCTTTATTTGTATGAAAACAAGAGACAAACAACATCACCAACGGCCAAGCAATATCAGCCATTCTCTGGGGCTGCTTAAATACTAATGAAGAAGATAAAACTTTGTTCACCAGTGTTATATAGTTTATATTATTGTTACAAATAAATACAGGTCTAGCTATTATTCGAGGCTATCGTGGGTCAGTGGGATAGCATCTCACTGTTAGCGCGATGGTTGTGGGTTCAATCGCAATTCGGGGTAAGGAATTATTTTCATTTTCGCTCTGGCAATGGCTCCGGTATTTAGGCCAAAAGTGAAGAACCTGCTATATTGACATTTTTTCTGTGTGAACCTATTTAGGATAACAAATTAAAATAAAAACCGTTTCCTAAGTTATTGCCTTTAAAATTGGTCGTCTAATTTGGGCCTTCCTTGGAGAACCAAAGGCCTCACCCGGCTGGACTGACCGCCCAGGTAGCACCAGCTGATTCCTTTATCTCCCACTCAACTGTTCCTAAGTTCCTAACCGGAACAATTGCAAAGGGCCTAGGTTCAACTCCAAGGACACGGACATATTAATGGACAATGACTTTGGTCAGAGAAAAGAACCATTTACCCTCTGCCTCTGATGTGATAAAAAAAATCGAAACATAGCAGAAGTTGTACATTCAAAAATCTTCGTTAAAGTTTAACTTGTTAAAATATATAATAAAGTATAAGATATACTTCCCGCAATAATGCACTAGCTTAAATTATATTCACTTTTCTAGTATAAATTGTAATAGTAACTTTTCTTTTTATAGTCGTTTTCCGTGTAATTAAAAACACTGTGGAGTGACAAAACAAAAACATTTAACAAAGATGAGCGTTCCCTCGAACGGGACTTAAACCCATCATAGTTAATTTCAGTCAGCCACGTCAGATTTCCTTGAAATAGTACGCTATCGCTAAATACCGAGCTACTAGTTGTATATTTAAAGAGTGCTTTGAAAAATTTATTAAATATATAAATGAATTAATAAATTTTAAATGAATACGTATGAATTTTAAGCAAAAAATAGAAGAATTTCATGAATATTCCTAAACTTATAGTAAAAATGCATAAATTATGTCATAAATTACAGCCCGAGACTCTATTATGTTGTCATTCTACAAAAGATCAGTTTAACACGCTATATATACTTCAAGAGTTGCCTGGAAGATGAAATTTTATTTTAAATTAGAGTGTCTTTTCAGATGTCGACTTTACTTTTACAGTGCTAGTGTTACATAATACCAAAACTGAAGGTATTTGTAAGATATATAATTTGTTCAGTTCAGGTTGTTCTCCTTGGAAGAATGCATCGTTTATGAAATTCACCGCGTAATCAAAACCTATATATATCCCGTGACCTACAATTATTAAATTTCGCATGAAATATAAAAAAATCTAAAAAAATGAAAAAAATAGCGATATTTATAGAAAATAATCAAAACTTATAACTTATATTTGTAGTTATTTAACTAAAAACTTAAGCTTTTCAATTTTTATAAATTGCTTCCCGTTAATTTACTGAAATTGATACTGAACCCTCGGTAAGTGAATCCGACTCGCACTTGATCGTTTTTTTTTTAACAAATCTACTAAATTTGCTTTTAAAAATATCACATGACGATCTAATGAAACAAACTCTGTACTTTCCATATAAATAATTAATTTTCGTACATCAAAAAGCGACGTGTTGTTTTTGATATGTTAAAAAAAATATCTTTTTAAATTTTTTTTAAGCAAGCAAGCAAGCAGCAGTTAAAAAGAAAAAGTAAATTTTCAACACCTGTGCAGTAATATCGTGTGGAGTGCTCTTAATGGTGTATTACGCTCTCGAAATATGTTACTATGGAACGCTTCATCTGTTGGGAAATGTTGACATATATTTTTAAATACAAATCTTTTTATACTTGACTGAAAGTGTTTTGTACTGTAAATGTTAATATATGACACGGTTTTGAGAGGTTTAGTAGTATTATACACGATGGTAACAGGTTCAATTTATTCTGATGTAGCAAAACAAAAGTGCTACGTTTTGCCATACAACATGTAATTTTTCAAATGTTAGCCGAAACAATTAGAAATTTAAGGGGAAAAATTCTAAATTTAAACATGAAAAAAGGTTAAATAAAATGATTACCACATGAAATGTCGAGTCGTTGCACAGGGGTTCTAGCGTGTGACTATAAATACGACAGATTCGATTCCCGCTCGAGAAAATGAAATATTTATTTTAATTTCTTCACTCTGGTGTCTTCGCCTCCAGAATTCTACGGAAAATGGGGAACGGAGTGTGTTGACACTCCTTCTATCTACCATACATGCGGGATACATCATAAAAATAAAAAAATATGTTTTGAAATATGCTACCACAGTATACTGACATACGTATATATTAAATTAAAATTTAAAAAATTAAATCAGCTTCACGCTATATCCCGCACACAGCAGGGTAAGCAGAGGGAACTTAGTGTTAAGACACTCCGTTCCCCACTTTCTGCCGAATTCTGGAGACAATGCGTGTTGAGGGGCAGAACTCGACGCTTAACCTCGACACCAGAGCGAAGAAATGGAAATATAAATTTAAGTAAATATTTCATCTCCTCGAGTGGGGATCGAACCCACCACTAGTCGATTTTGCAGTCACACCTCGTGCCGCTGCGCCACGACTGGCCTCACATATATAAATACGTATATATGTAAGTCAATAATCCAATTAATTCTTAATTCTCAGTCACTCTTGTGTAAGAAACTCGTGTACTAACACTATTGTGCTCTAGATTGTAAGACGATGTAGTCGGTCTAATTAGTGGCTTAAGATAATGAGCGCTGTGTTGTAATTGGATTTTGCATTGCAAATTATGAATGTTAAATGTGCTAAAACTATACATATTATTATATCAAGTAATATTCTATTAGAGTTTATGTTAAAATTTAATTTGATTTATATTAATATTTAACCAAATATTTATCTCTCGTAGCTTCGGAGATATTTATAGTTTTTTCAGTTTAGAGTTAAGACACTCTCTTTCCCATTTTCAGTCTAATTCCGGAGACATTGAATGTTGAGTGGCGGAACTCAACGCCGCTTTTTGCTACCACCACCAGACCGAAGAAAATGATGACGATTATGGCGTCGTCAAATATTTCATTTCGAGAATCGAACTCACGATCGACTTAGTGCCCCTGCGCCACGATTGACCTCATATCTATAGCTTAATATGGCTTAAGCGCTTCTCTATCTCTAGATGGAATTCAGAGGCGCATATTCAATATAATTTTAATAAATTTTTTAATACATAATTTTAACAATTAAGAACCCACAACCGCCAAATTTACAGTTAAACGCTGTCCCACACCGCCACTATGATCTCCATTATAGACTATGCTGTACATACCTAAAAAATTTTGAACCAATAAGCATAAGCAAATAACATCAAATGCAATCTCATCGTGGACCAAGGTATAAGAGAGGATCGATCATCTCGATTGGTTGTGTTCCCTCAATTTTCCCGATTTGCCTGATGCCTCCCTGTATGCATCTATATGAATAGATTCAAGAGTTGGATCTCTAATTGGATGTACTGAACTGAGTTGATACTATAAAATATATATTATTCTTAGCTTTGGTTTCTTATATTAATCATAGAATTATTTATTGGTAAAACTTAACTAAAACACAGTACAAGTTTCACTTTTACACAAAACAAGTCATGTTTATATTGACAAATGTCTGAAACATCAAAATAACTTTTGTCTCATCTAAAAATAATTAGCTTCACGCTTTATCCCGATACAGGCAGGTAGAGGGAACTTAGTGTTAAGATACTCCGTTCTCCACCTTCCGCCTAATTTCCCAAAGCATTACGTGTTGAGTGCCGGAACTCGATGCCGGGCTGAATGAGTGAAAATATTAATAAATAATAAATCATTCCCTCAAATGGGAATTGAACCCACAACCGTCGCTTTACAGACACATCCTTATGCCCTGCACCACGACGCCTCCTCACCTAAAAATAATAACCGTTTAAAAATATGAAAGCATAAATTTTCGGGAACCCATTGTACGACAACGTGACGGGGTCGACGTACTTCCCGCTCCGCTTGTCAGTAATTTGTCACTCACATCATTGAACGCAGTAATTAAGCGATTCAGCTTTTACGGTCCCACCAATGTTGTGGATATCGTAAACTTAATTTTTACGATCGACGCGACAATCTAGTCGTTGTAGTATTAAAAGAGGTTTATATGGAATAAATATATAGTATTGAATGTTGGATTATAAATATGTGGTATGGATTGAATTAAATATATGAAATCGTTTGCTTCAGCTTCACTCTGTATCCCGCACACAGCAGGGTAGGCAGAGGGAACCTAGTGTTAAAACACTCCGTTTTCCACTTTCCGCCAAACTGAACTCAACGCCGCGCTTTGCCTATATGAAATGGTGAAAATATTTTTTCTACATATCTTTTATGTTCATATTTTTTTAGGTACACGCTGTTTGTATAGCCATATTTAGATATTTATATAGCCATATTTTGATTTGAGTGTCGAAACTCAACATTGTGCTTAGTCTTAATATCAAAGCGAGTAATTGATAACAATTTCATATAAGAACTGAAACCACATCCGTTGGGTTTATAGCCAGACGATATGTTGGTATACTACGACAGCCTTTATATTTTAATTTATTTAACTTCTCCATTGGTAACGTAACGTAACTGGTAAGCGCAGTATTGAGTTCCGTTACACAAATTTTCTCTTAATATAGCGGAAAGTAGACAGCGGAGTGTCTTAACACTAAGTTTTCTTCACTTGCTCCGATACAACCAAAAACCTAACGTTAAAAAAAATAAACTAGTAAAACGTTTCAAGAACAAAAGAACCTAGAAATAGATCACTTAAATTATTTGTTAATGCTGTCAATAACTTTTTTATGATATTAAACAACTTCTAAGAACTTAGCAATTTTTCTCAAGCATTTTAAAGAGATATAAGTAATCTAGATTCTCGGTGCATGTGTAAGATATTGTGAAAGTTCTCTCGTAAACTTCTTCGCTACGCTTTCTATTAAATTTTGAAATGGACATTAACTTAAAGTGGATGGAAAATTTTATATTTTCTATACGTATATATTTTATATTTTATTATACATATTATACTACCTAATCAGTACTATTATATTACGTGTGAATAATGTTAATAAAATAAATAAATAGCGTTTTTTATATATGGAAATGGGTTTTAAATTTAAAGCACCAAAAAGTACAAATAGTCAATATGTGTTTGACATGATTGAATTAAATAAATAAAATAAATAAATAAATCAGCTTCATGCTGTACTTTGCACACAGCAGGGTAGGCAAAGGGAACCCAGCATTAAGACACTCCGTTCCCCACTTTCTGCCGAATTCTGGAGTTATTGCGTGTTGAATGGCAGAACTCGATGTCACGTTTTGCCACGACACCAGAGCGAAGAAATGGAAATATAAATTTAAGTAAATATTTCATCTCCTCGAGTGGGGATCGAACCCACAACCAGTCGGTTTTACAGTCACATTTTGTGCCCCTGCGCCACGACTGGCCTCAAATTATTGAATTGAATTAAATCAATTCTAATAATATAAACGTTAGCAGTTTACTTGGTTGAACGCGCGAATCTCAGCAACTACTTGTTCTAATCTATAGAAAATATTTACTCTATCTTATGTTTCTTAATATTAACTACGGTTACAGAATTCATTTATTCTCATATAGAATTTACAATTCACTTACTGAGAAAATATATATATTACAATATCTTATTGCCGTTCAGCGTAGCTTATAAATATATTTTAAATATATAAATATAATATTATAAATGGAAACCTTTGTAATAATGAATGGTTCTTCCACTTTCTCGCAAAGTACTACGGAAGATTTAGATTTACATGATTAATTAATTAGTAGTACTAATATACGGTAATATAGCTTTTACGTCAGAATAACACATAGCTTTTACGTCAGAATAACATATTTTAAGTAAAAATTTAGCATAGCTTGGCTACAATATAACAGTAAGTCGTGTAGCCCACTATACCTGTAGACTCAGTGGAATCGAGCACCCCTTAGTTATTTTTATTTAGACGCGAGGGGTTCGAAACTGCTATATTATATTTTTTACAGTTTTAAAGAGTTATTCCACACTTAGGAAAGATAAATACTTTTTTACAAAACATAAAAATTTGAACCCGCTACGTTTAAAATTTTATATGTTTTCTAAAAAAAGTAATAAATAATGAATTTTGACAGCAACGAGAGATCAGATTATATAAGGTGTAAAGATTAAGGACCAACACCAAGACACGGTAGATAAGACGATCTATTTGACAATAATATTATAATGATAGTGTTTGATCTTTGCTGCTTAAATATTTCTTGTACTTTGAAAATTAATGACTTACTTTTAACATTCTTAAAGTGTTACTCCACACTTAGGAAAGAAAATTACTTATTTAGAAAACGTATAAAAATTTGAACGTAGCGGGACTCGAACCCGCGCCTCCTGCAAACTGACCAGGTTTCCTGGTAGGTTTTTATATGTTTTCTAAATAAGCAATGACTTACTTATATAAATTTGTACACATTTGGTAATTTTAATGTGAAATTCATCAATGAATTTTTAAAACAAAACATCACTTATTGCATCAATATTTTTTATTATTTTTTTGTTTTGTAAACCAAGTCCAATCCATAAATATGTAACAATAATTCGACAACTCAGATATTTCGATTATTTAAATTTATATTTTCACTACTTCGCCCTGATGTCGAGGCATAGTGGGCGTTGAGCTCCGCCGACCCACAATGTCTCCAGAATTCGGTGGAAAACGGGAAACGGAATGTTTTAACACTAAGTTCCGGTTCCCACCTTCCCTCCAATGTGCGGGATACAACGCGAAGCTGATTTTTTTTAATATTTCAAAATTTTATTACATCTTCAAAACATTTCAAAAAAATAAATTACCCCAATTCCAATTTTAACAAAATATCGCTTGTATTTCATTATAAGATAGATTAGATGAGAAGGTTTTCGTGATTCAATGGACTGTGTCGCTCTTTGATGTTTCAATAATACGTTCTCGAGAACGGAAGTCGCGTTCCATGCGTCGTAAGCCCCAGATAACCCTTACATTTTTAACAAGCGACTTTTATATTTTTATTTATTAAGGCTTTCGTCATATAATAGTCCTTTCTTTTTAAAAAAAGAAACAATTTTATTTTTTTAACTTAACTTAACTTAGCTTCATGCTTTATCCCTAGCGGGGTTCATTTTTTATTTGATGATATATAAGCCTGAACACCAGTACGACAGAGGTTCTGGTATTTGAAATAGATGTAGAAAGGACGGAATGCAAGGTCAGTATAAATAGTAAGATATTAGATCAAGTGAATGAAGTTGCATATTTGGGAAGTAGGTATGTTCAGTAGAGATGGAAGATACGAAATAGATGCGGAAAGGCGTATTGCTGTCGGTAACAAGGTTAACGGTGCCTTAGCTGCATTGATGAGACGGCGAAACGTCAGCACAGCTGCGCGTTTGGCCGTACACAATGCAGTGTTGGTACCGACGCTGTTATACGGCAGCGAAATGAATGCAGAATGGCAGGTACTAGCGAGGAAGTTACGGTGAGAATGAAGAAGAACGTGCTGGTTTGGGCACGTCGAACGAATGAGTGATGAAAGAATGGTAAAAAAGATTTATAATGGAAAAGTGAGTCGTAAGAGAGGTAGGGGGAGACCCCGGTTGATCATCGGAAACACAGTATCAAAGGTACTGGAGGAAGATCACATAAAAAGCATGAGGATCCCCCGGAGAGCATTTATTAAGAGGTTGATGACTGTGGACGATGCAAAAGAGGTACGCTAGGGATACAGTGTGAAACTATATAGAATGATGATGATGATTGGCTGTCGTGGCGAAGGGGCGCGTAACTGTAACGCGATTGTTTTGGGTTCAATTCTCATTTGGAGGAATAAATTATTGTTTATTTAAATTCTTCTTTTTTGCGCTCTGATACCAAGTGGGGAACGGAACGGTGTCTTTATAACTAGGTTCCCTCTGCCTACCCTGCTATGGAATACAACGGGAACCTGTAAAAAAATGTATAGCGTTTCACGTGCGAATTTCAAAATATAAACATTTTATTTATAAGTATCTCTGTATATAAAATATTATGAGCGTCGTCCATCAACTAATATTGAAGCTAAGCTATTATAATATAAGAAGGCCATCAATCAACGGATAATTTGTATACAGTTTCTTTATTTTGTCGCATTTTATTAGGACCAAGTGATATACGTATATGTGAACTCGATTTACGCATACATTTTTTACCTAACATCCATAATCGTGTAGACGTCTATAAATTTAACAGCACTTTATAAATGTAGTGCTTTTTCAGCTTCACATTGTATCCCTCATGTGTATCCCGTAGCAGGGTAACCTACTTTTAAGACACTTCGTTCCCAAATATTCGTCAAATTCTGAAAACATTGCTTGTTGAGTGGCGGAATTCAACGCCGCGCTTTGTCTCGACACCAGAGCGAAGAAATGAAAATATTAAATATTATATTTCCTCGAGTCTTAATCGAACCTACACTGCCCACCCACCGGTCGCGTTGTCTATTTAACTAAACATACAATAAATTAATCTTATTAATTCAACATTTTCTCAAATACTCCCCAATATAATATATTTCTTTTTAAGTCCAAACCCTTAGTCTATAATTCAGGGTAACGATGTTACAACTGCGCTCGTTCTGACATACGTGACTTAACGCTATTTTTCTTCATTCTCAATATCCATTTGTCTTATTTAACGCCCGCGCCGTTTCTGTTGATTTTACTTGTTTTAACTGTCTATATTATTATAGTGTCCGAATTCTCTATTGAAAAGAAGTTTCAATAGAGAATTTAGACACTATTTGAATATTTGAAGATTCCGTGCCTCAAAAAGGATAAAACAAAACCCTTTTAAAATGACGTTGTTGTCTGTCTGTCAAGACCATTTATCTCAAGATAATGTAGAGTTGTCAAGCTGAAAGTAATATCAAATATTCAGGTTTTTTCGAAAAAAATAGGTTTTTAAATCATTGTAATCAAAACCTATACTTCCTCTAGTTATGAAATATACAGAAAGGAATTAAAAAAAAATTGAAAAAAGACAAAAAATTCATAGGTAAAAATTTATGTAAACTTAAAATTAGTTAATTTCATACATAAATGAGTGTATACGCTCGCAAACTTAAGTTTGTCAACATTTATAAGTATACTTCCCGTTGACCTATAATATTGAAATTTGTACGAAACCCTTGGTACGCGAGTCCGTTTCACACTTAACCAGTTTTGTTTAAATTAATAATTCTATCTCTAGATATTAAAATATATAATTACAATGAAAAGAAATGCTTAAAAATGCTATTTATAATTTATTTTGTCGTATTCGTTTTCGAACTTAACTAAAATTAAATACAAAAATTGTAATAACTTTGAAGTATGGCAGCAACTTTGTATTTTAATAGTACTCTTCAGAAAAGCAGTAGTCTGTAATTTAATGATCATTACGATAACCATCCGACAGGAGAGGATGCTCTTTTCTCTGTTATTTTAATATTTGATTCTATTTAATTATTTAAACATATATTATGTATTTATTATGAGGCCAGTCGTGGCGCAGCGGCACGAGGTGTGACTGTAAAACCGATTGGTTATGGGTTCGATACACACGAGGAAGTGAAATATTTATTTACATTTATATTTTCATTTCTTCGCTCTGGTGTCGAGGTAAAGCGCGGCGTTGACTTCCGCCACTCAACAAGCAATGCCTCAAAATGACTGCGGAAAGTAGGGAACAGAGCCTAGGTTCCCTCTGCCTAATCTATAATTGAGTAATAGTGACAAAGCACTACGCTAAAACCTATTCCATGACTTTTCATAAAATATTATATAACAATCCCTAGACTATAACATAATATTTTATGAAAAATAATAAAAATATTTCAGTATTTTATTACAGCCATTATTCGCATCAACGTTTTAAGCTGTAAAATTCCATTAAGCTTCAATTACCCGTTTCTATCTGATGCGTGAACAATTAATATTACCAGGTTGTACAATAAAAAATCTTTCAATTGAAGTTTTAAACGATATTCTTTGGATATTAAACTGAAATGTGGTATACTTTTGCATATTACATTCGAGTGTGAAAATAAAATACGAACAATGTTTAAATCCATACCTATATTATAAATTCGAAAGTAACTCTGTCTGTCTGTCTGTCTGTCTGTCTGTGCCGCAATCAGGGCCAAACCGCTAATTCAATTGTAATAAAATACTCATACAGAGATACTTGAGGGTCTTCGGATGAACATAGGTTACTTTATTTTTTCTCATATTTGTAATATTGTCGATATATACTATTATATTAAAATATTTTTCAATTTGACAGGCAATTTATTCCGCCATGTTAATAACAACCGACCGTTGCTAAGCAACGGTTTGCAAAGTTTATTTGTTGTTATAAGCAAACGTCACCCAAAATGATCTTGCTTAACGCATACATGGCGTGCGCCGACTCAACCTTATGAGATACATAAAAATAATATTTTACAAAAATATTGTCCTTTAAGTAATGTTTAAAAAAGTCCGCGATACACATACCATGTTTATCTCTGAAGCTTGAGCAAAGTAACACAGTAACAACAAGTAACCATTTTAATTAATTTACTTTATATTTATCGGGTTTTTGTTGTATGTATTTTCTATAATTTGATATTGATCCTTATGAAAATGAATATAATAGTCACTTTTAGCATTTCATCTAGATTGACATTATAGTATACTGTATAACATTCTAATAAATAATTAAGGAGATGTCACTGATTCGAAATAACCTAGTGAGCTACGACCGGCATAGTATGACCGACGCGAACGGGCAGATGACTTTGACGGTTTTGTAAATTTTCATACATTTTCGAACTACTGTTAATTTTTATGTAATTATTTGCTGTTTATAATTAATTTATACTTTTCTTTGGTTCTTCGCTTATTCGAGGAGCAGATTAGTTAGATTTTCATAAATTTCTTGATGTGGTGTAAGTTGCGGCCCTGCGCGGCATCGGTGTAATATTATTTAAGTATTAAGGAGAGAATTGTTGGTTATTTCA
>JAATLQ010006695.1:21536-55242 GCA_013421005.1 Heliconius erato x Heliconius himera | reverse complement strand
CGAACGGGCAGATGACTTTGACGGTTTTGTAAATTTTCATACATTTTCGAACTACTGTTAATTTTTATGTAATTATTTGCTGTTTATAATTAATTTATACTTTTCTTTGGTTCTTCGCTTATTCGAGGAGCAGATTAGTTAGATTTTCATAAATTTCTTGATGTGGTGTAAGTTGCGGCCCTGCGCGGCATCGGTGTAATATTATTTAAGTATTAAGGAGAGAATTGTTGGTTATTTCAACTTGGTTGGATGGTTATCTATACCGTGTTATACACTTAATAAATTGTGGTTTTAGTTTTCTGGGATTTTATTTGATATTGCTCGCAAAACTTATCATATTTAATGTGGAAAGGACTTTAGTTATTTCATATGGTATCTATGTACGCGCGCAAGGAAAACGAGTAAAAAGATTTTTCCCGGGTAAATCAGTAAAATCGATCACTGAAAGTCCAATAAAAATTAGTTCAGTTATTCTGGATATTAGCTCGGGGAAATAGAAAGACAGAAAGAGATAAAATTATTAATAATGTAGCTGGTTTTGTTTAGTTTTTTTATTAATATTTTACTATGGTTACGTTTACTTATATTTTTTTTATTTAAATTAGTTACATATTTTCACAAACAATTTCCTAAATATATCTATAAGCATTCGTAAAGTATAAGCGGGCGAAGCCGCGTCCGGGTGCGCTAGTATATATATATATTAACATCTATTTTAAATTGTTCTAACAAATAGGTAGTGATAGTTTCTTTCATATGTTTTTAGAAAAGTCATGAAATTTCAACCCGGAAGCCGTCCAAGCGGCCTGACCACTGAGCCATACGTTCTCAACTAGCTCAAAATTCTTATACGCTTGTTGCAACTTATTCATGTTATTATTTCTTTTCTTAGTGTCGCATCCCACTCAAAAAATGTTAAAAAAAACTTCTTTTCATTTAAATTACAATAGCTTTACGTATTTACGCAGTTCTTTTTTCTGTTCTTTCGTATAAATTTGCCCCCAGAGATACAAAATATATGGAAGGTAATTATTTGCACAGCACCGTGTCCGTGTGAGGCGACGATGATGCCTCGGGCCAGTTTTAATTTTTCATACGTGACTCTACACTTGTTTAGCTGTTGACTTTTCAACACCGTAATGTTTATTGTTTTTGTCTTGAATATGTCAATTTTGTCTGTAGTCAGAATTTTGATGGGATTTAATTAGAGGTTTTTATTTATTTTACTTTGAAATTTAATGGAAAACGCGAATAACTTTGTTTAGCAAATATTGAAATAATTGACGATTAGATCTTTTAATTTGATTTCATTTCATAAGTTACTATTAGTTTATTGAAATGTAACATTTTTTAGGCCTTACCGTAAATTTTTTGGAGGATGCAATTTTTAGTTTTTGTGTAGAGTATGTGTAGAGTATAAGTATAAGTATAAGCTTAAGTTTAAGTTTGTGGTCAAATCTTGGAGAAAGGGATTGTTTGATTTGTGTATGAAAAGGTCATGGAAATATAGCTATTACGAGTGATAATTGAGACTTATAACCCATAGAACAATAAAAATACAGTAAGCATACAAAATACATACATGTTGTTCTTGCCAAATCAAAGTGGATTTGGAAATGGATGGAATTTGGCCCCCATTGGATGCTATTTTTAGATACACGGTTTTGACACTACAAAGCAACACTGCCATGTACGTATAACACACTTTTCAAATTACGTTAAGAAAATCAGTGAATACTTAGAAAAAAAATAGAAATCATCATCTATTTTGGAAAATTACCTAAAACGCTATATAAACTAGAATACAAGTATCTGTACATAATAATCTTCATACTAATATTATAAATGTGAATGTAAGTTTGTTTGTTACGCTTTCACTCCAAAAGTACTGAACCCATTGTCATGAGACTTTGTACACATATTCTTTGAAGACTTATACACTTTTTATATAGAGAAAAGCAAAAAAAATATTATCCTTTGTCTATAATATAAACAATTTTTTAACGAACGAAGCCGTATTTGAATCTTTTCTATATATATATAAACATACAAATAAATATTATTAATAAAAACGACAAAATTGTGTTTACTATTTATAATAATAAAAATAATAATAAGAGAAAATATACACAAGCCGGTCATAACGTGTCATAAAATATGTTAAAGAAATGCATCGTTCGCATAAACTTAAGACACTCTATTTAGATGACACAAGAGATTTCGTCAACAGCACTCGCTACGAGAACCGTTGGATGCCTTTTTGTGATACGCTAAGTGTGTGGATCTTTAGTATTGTGGTAAATAAAATGTTCATATGTTTGCTTTTAATATTTCACATTATAATGTAATTATTCCATATCTGAATATTTTGTTTTAGTTTTAATAATATAGTGGGTTGTGTTGTTTTTTTTTATTTGTATGTGGTTTTTGATTAGGGTTCCGTGCCATAAAATGTAATAAAAAGGAAACCCTTATAGGATCAGTTTGTTGTTTCGTCTGTCTGTATGGCAATAGCATTTACGTTGATGTATCGAAATGAAGTTGGCATCAAATATTTATTTCAACGCTTCCTTTGAGAACAGAAAAAATGAGTTTCAAAGTTAACAAAATTAAAGTTATACATCGATTTTGCTGCGTTTTTTATACGACGTGCAATAAAAACCTACAAATTACTGTCCGTGGATTTACAATTATTACATTGACACGAAGTGAAAACATACAATACATATAAATGAAAAAAATCCAAAAAGTGAAAATTTTTAGGTATTTCGTAAAAAAAAATTAAAAATCTATACTTATTTAGAAAAGGTATAAAAATGCATTCGCATGGCTTAGTGGTCAGAGCGCCTGGTTGGTTTCCAGGAGGCGCGGGTTCGAGTCCCACTGCGTTCAAATTTTTATACCTTTTCTAAATAAGTATTTTTCTTTCCTAAGTGTGGAATAACACTTTAAAATGTTTAAAAATATTTAAAAATCTATAATTATAGTTTAAACTTAAGTTTGTAATTTTTTTATAAGTCGTCCTTCCTGTTGAGCTAAAATCTTGAAATAGGTGCATTCCATACTTTTCGCCAAATTCTGGAGGCATTGTGTGCTGTGTGGTGAAACTCAACGGCGCGCTTTGCCTCAAACCAGAGCGAAGAAATGGAAACAATAAATTTAAATAAATATTTAATTTCCTCGTGTAGGGATCGAACCCAAAGTCATACTTTGCGCCACTGCGCCACGACTGGCCTCAAAAAGTAGTAAAATAAATTAAAGAATATTAAAAACAACACTATAATGTAAAATGTTAGCCCACGCGAGCCATAAATGCTACAATTTCCGAACGTGTTCTCCTGTGTTGCACTTAGCTTGGATGGCTCTTCATCCAAGCACGTCTCTTTGTTACTTTTTTAAGATTGTCACGTATAGCGGTTGTGAAATCTTTTGTTTATATTTAGGTAAAAAAGAAAAATATCGGTCAAGTATATCTTTGTACTGACCCTGTATAATATGGAAAATCAAATTTGTTATTAATGTTTTTTGGAAATTAAATAAACTAATATAAATATGTAAACGCATGAAACTTGAAATTTGAAAGTTTGTGGGTGTAGATGTTTGTTCCATTTTTTCACAACAACTACTAAACGAATTTATTTGGTACTTTTCACTCACATAAAGGATACATCAGTATAAAACAACCTATATATTTTTTGTGATGTTGTATAACATGATTATATATATTAATAAGTTTAACCGAGCGAAGCCGTGTGTGGGTTGCTTAGAAAATATATATATACATACAAAAATATCCATATGATTGTTATAGTAAATGTTATTTGAAACAGAGTTTCTTTTGTATTATCTTTTTTTTGAATTAAGTTTTATTTAATCTAGAAAAGAAGTAATTAACTCGTCGATTTGAAGTTTTAAAAATATATATATCTGTTTTACGGCATAATTAACTGATATTTTTTTTATATTATATTACGTATCTATAAAATATTACAATTTTTATATAACTTAAACATATTTATTAATATATATCTATCTATATTGCTGAACACCTAGTAAATACAGACAATAACATAATTCGATAGAAGTCAAATTATTTAGTTATTCGGCAAAGTTCTTGTTTATCCGGAACTAATAGCCAACATCTACAACACTGTTTGTTGCATCTCCAGAGATTTGATGAACCAGTCCCAATACGGTAAGGATATCAGTCGTTCTTAAGGTTTCAAATCGTAAATATTAGTAAAAAAATATTTTATTTTATTTTCATAATATATCGTAATTTTTAAGGTTCCGTACCTCAACTTACTAAAAAGATTTGAAAAGTGAAAATTTATAAATATTTCATAAAACACTATTACCAATCCATTCTCCTACAATCCTAAAATTGGTACAGAATCCTGGGCGAATGCGACTCACACTTAACCAGTCTTTTGTAAAAATAATATCAAAATTGATTTGGGCTAGTGCCAATGTTCGTGATTTAGGTTATTTTCTTATTTAATAACTAGTGGGCACGCGCAGCTTCGCCCGCGTATTTGCACCCTTAGGGGTGACTTCTAAAAAAACCAAGAAATACGTGTTCAATAAAATATTTTCAACAGTATGAATTTAAATTTTTATAAACATCGGTGGCGATTTAAAGATTTTTCCGTATAAACTTTTAACCCCTTATTTGAACCCTTAGGGGAAGAGTTCTAAAAAACCATGAAACACGTGTTCAATGAAATATTTTTAAGAGTCTGAATTTCAAATTTTATAAAAATCGATGCCGATTTCATTTTTTTTCCATACAAATTTTCAATCCCAATTTCAACTCTTTAGAGTTAAAATTTTTCAAATTCCCTTCTTAGTGGATGTCCAGAATATGAAAATAAACATCTGCCCAAATTTCACGTTTCTACCATCAGCGGTTACGGCTCTGCGTGCGTCTTACCTCAGTCAGTCAGCACAAGTCCTTTTATATATATATATATATAGATATAGATTGTATATTTAATTTCTTTGCAATTTAATGAACATAAATATAAAATAAATATTGCATTCTTGTGACTTTAAAGGTTATTTGTCTACAAATTATTATTAATTTTTTTAGCTTCACCTGTATACCGGAAATCGTAACGGATCGATGTCTGTATTTGAAAGTTATACAAGAAAAAGTATTATTGGGTCTTTATTAAAATAATAGAACCCAAAATAAAATCAGCTTCACGCTGTATCCCGCACACAGCAGGGCAGATGGAACCTAGTGGTCAAACACTCCGTTCTCCACTTTCCGCTCAGCTCTGCAGGCATTGCGTGTTGAATGGCAGAACACAACGCCGCGCTTCACGTCGACACCAGAGCAAAGAAATGGAAATATAAATTTAAGTAAATATTTCACCTCCTCGAGTGAGAATCGAACCCACAACCAGTCGGTTTTACAGTCACACTTTTGTGCCGCTGCGCCACGACTGGCCTCAACATATACGTAGCTTTGAATATTTGTAGGTATATTGTAAGGAGTGAAGGAGTGGTAAAGCAGCTGCAATCCATTAACACACGAGGTATTATGAATGTTTTCTGACAAATCTCACACAGGATTATGAGCTCGTACACTTCCGAAACAGAATTTACATTAGACAAGCCTCTTTGTGCACAGTGAGAAGTGAATAATTAATTTAGATTTGAATAATTTAGACAATTTTTGCGTATACATCTCTAATTTCATATGATTGTATATAAATCATAAATTAAATTTAATCAGTTTCACGCTGTATCCCGCACACAGCAGGATAGGCAGAGGTAACCTTGTGTTAAGACACTCCGCTCCCCACTTTCCGCAGTTCCGTTGAACGTCGGAACTCTACGCCGCGCTTTGCCTCGACACCAGAGCGAAGAAATGAAATTATAAATGTAAATAAATATTTCATGTCCTCTTACTTAAATTTATATTTCGATTTCTTCGCTCTGGTATCGAGGCAAAGTGTGACGTTGAGTTCTGTGACTTAACACGAAATGCCTCCAGAATTGGGTAAAAAGTGGAGAACGGAGTGTCTTACTAGTGTAAGACTTTTCCTCTGCCTCTCTGTTTTTTTTATTTATTAACACTTTCATTGATTCTATTGTTTTTTTTTATCATTGATATGAATGTCCGGTGACATGTTCCACGTTGAAATATCGTCGAAAGTCATATTTTACTTATTTTCATCTATTCCAAATTTAAATTTTTACTATAGAAATTAAATTGGGATTTCCGCAATTCTGAACGTCAACCACCTCATTAGGGTATTTCATTAGTAAGCTACAGATCGTGGGAGCTCAGATTTTAAACGGATTTGTTCGACGTGTAATTTTAATATATTATTTGACAATATTTACACAAAAACATATTTTTAGGGTTCCGTACCTTAAAATGTATAAAGGGAACCCAAGTTATAGGATCACTCTGTTGTCCGTCTGTTAAGACCGTTTTTCTCAGAAACTCGTGGAGTTCATCAACTCTACTGTCCCTTGGAGCTGTGAAAAAATCAAACATCTAAGCCAAGAAATCTAATCTCTTATAATTTAAGTATTACATAGAAAAAAAATCATTAGAAATTTACTACCATCATACTAGTTATTGAATCTGTAGTTCATTCCATACAAAATTAGTGCATATGCCTGCAAGCTTAAGTTTGTCTGTTGACAAACTTAAGCTTGCAGGAATATGTACTTCCGGTTGACTTGCCATCCTGAAACTACGTACGGAAGTCTCGTTGAGCGAGTCCGACTCGCACTTAACCGTTTTTTTATTCATATTAGCAGTTTTATTATTACATTTCCCAAAATTATTATTATAGTTAATAGATAACGACTAAAACGAACAGCCTCATTCAGCCGTTACACACAGCCACACTATTGTAGTAAAGTACAGCTAAAAGCCAAAATACACCATACAAAATTAATTTATAACATAATATCATTGTTTAGAACCACTATACAGCTGTTAACACCAATTGAGTCGGATCTGAATAATCTCATAATAAATCTATTTTGGCAAATTATGCTAGTTTAGGGCAACTGTAGTCTGATGTTATATGAAATGTCAACGTTATTGTAGGATTTTTGATGATTCTTCTTTATGTGTGGTCCTGAAAATCTTTAGGTAGAAAATCAAATCAAAAAAATCAAATCAGCTTCACGCTGTATCCCGCACACAGCAAGGTAGGCAGAGGGGACCTAGTGTTAAGACACTCCGTTCCCCACTTTCTGCCGAATTCTGAAGGCAATGCGTGTTGAGTGGCAGAACTCAATGCCGCGCTTAGCCTTGACACCAGAGCAAAGAAATGGAAATATAAATTTTCAAGTAAATATTTCATCTCCTAGAGTGGGGATCGAACCCACAACCAGTCGATTTTACAGTCACTTAGACTGGCCTCAGGTAGAAATGTTATATAAATCATGGTTTCAGGTCGTGGTGCGGGTAAAAGCGTGTGACTGTATACGCGACGGTTGTGGGATTAATACTCACTTGGGGGAATGATTTATCATTATACGGTAATATTTTCATTTCTTCGCTCTGGTACTAAGGCAAAGCAAGGCATTGAATTCTTAAAAAAATTGTTGGAAAGGGAAACGGGGAACGAAGTGATTTAACACTAGGTTCCCTTTGCCTTCTCTGTTATATGCGGGATACGGAGTCAAGCATATTGACAATAATCATATAAACAAATAGTAGTAAATTAGACAGTACATCCATGTCTATCCTAATACTTTTAATTATTTAATTTTATTAGACGAATGACACGTATTGACAAGGCGTAATATAGTATAGTGCTCTAATGAAAAAAAATCTTTCAAAAAAGTATAACTGTTTGAGTTAGTTTGCTTACCATTTGTAAAACTTTTAGCTTGAACCAAATTTTACGACAAAATTTTAGAAACCACCCCAAAATTAAACTCTTTCAGCAACTTGTGCCAAAACGTCGCTTTACTTCGCTTAGGTAAAAATGGTATAAAAAAAAATAAGTTACAACACAAATATGTCTTCGCTTTTTCACAGAGGTGCACTTCAGGCGAAATATTTAATTATTCTACTCGCGTTCAAGTTTTATTTTAGTCTTATTTTTATGCATTTCAGAGCATCCATCTTGTGACAACGTGACAAAAATGAGGTGAAAATAAGATGTAGTAAAAACGTGAGACGAAATCGAAATTGTTTCTAAAACTAAAATATAAGGCGGTTTTCTTACATTTTTTCTTTTACATAAATCAGTGTGCAGGAACAATATAAATAATAGTTTAGTTATCTATCGTATCGTTGTCGGATTTTATTACAATATATTTCTAAGATTCTTCTTAGGTCTTTTCAACATACTACTATTAGATAGGCTTGTAAGCTGCCACTAATAAAGTATGTAATAAAAATTCTTAAAAATCTTAATTTCACTTACTTCTAATTATTTTATCATCATCATCATTATCATTATCATTATCATTATCATCATCATCATCATCATTATTATATAGAAACTTGGCAATTATGCAAATATCAGCTGACAATAATGTAATATCGATCTGGTCTCGTAATGGAGCCGGAAGGCAGGAGACGATCCCGAAGAGAATCTGTTTTTAGATATAAAAAAGTCTATTTTTGTTTTTGCCCTATCTCCAAAATTATTAAGATATTATATATAAATCTGGCTAAGCGTGTGAAATCATGCTGCGTCTTGCCAATCGGCGCTTGCGAACACTTTTATACTTTGGCTCGTTTAGTTCTCGCGGTTTTTCCTATAAATTCAATAGTTTTTTCTTATGGTAAATATATAAAATGTTTAAATAAACATCTCGTATCATTCGTAATCGGACATAACAGTCGTCGCGTGACGTCACACAGCGACTGGGCGTAGGAGCACAAATTTAAAAAAGCAGTTAAAAATTTTCAATTTTCTAACTTTGGGAATCCTGATTCGATTTTGATATAACAAAAAATACTATTATATGTACGAGTACGCGTACTAAATGCAGTAACTGCTATAGTAAAATTTTGATGTGACTAACTGTATCATAGGTACTAATATTTTTTTTATCAGCTTCACGCTGTATCCCGCACACAGCAGGATAGGCAATGGGAACCTAGTGTTAAGCCACAACGCTTCCCACTTTCTGCCGAATTCTGGAGGCTTTGGGTGTTGAGTGGCAGAACTCAACGCCGCGCTTTGCCTCTACACGAGAGCGAAAAACATGGAAATACATATTTCATCTTCACGAGCGGGGATCGAACCCAAACCAGTTTGTTTTACAGTCACACCTTCTGTCCCTGCGCCACGACTAATATTTATTTAAAAAATACCTTGGAACTGTGAAAAACGCCTGACTATAAATTCGATAATTGTGGGTTAGATTACTAACTACTCGGGATAATGAAACTTCTTGTAAGACAATTTCTGATTATGGCATCCAATATCCAATATCGTCCAGATATTATTACTATTTTCTTTTTATTATCAAAAAAAAAATAGAATGTTTACAGAATTTTCTGCAAACAAACAAAATTTTTAGATTACATTAATAGAAATAACGAAATTCTAAGCATCATAATAGAAATTTTAATTAGACAAAACTGAGCATTATTTTTGGATATTCAAGCTCAGGAAATGGAAATGAAATATTCATTTTATACTAAAAGCCTGCCCAAGCTACTCCCAAGCGGGAATAGTATTCATATAAAAATCATGATTTAGAGATACTACAAAACTATACTTATGTTTTTGGATTATTAGTAATTTTAAAATCTAATATTTTTATTAACACTTTTTAATTTTTAACGACAGTATTGAGAAGAACAAGGTAGTTAAAATCGCCTTAGTCCTTTTAAAAACGAACTATTTGAGTCCATTGAATTTCTCAAAGTTTTGTTTAGTATAACTTTAATTTTTACTATACACTATTTATTAAAATTCTTAGCATTGTCAGAATAATCACAATGGCTGTAGGTTTTGAAAAAAAATGTATTAAATGTTATAAAATTGATACATTATTTCTTTCCTATTGCTTCTATAGAAACTTCCAAAAATAGTTGAATAAGATTTTAAAAGGTTCCAGTTGATTTTTTTTCATAGAATCCACTAGTTTTAACAATAATTATAATATAAAACTAAAACTATAGTTCATTTAATTCAGCCCAAGAATTTCGCTCAGCACTTCTCAAAGTTTTAATCTTTTAATTCCCTAATAAACGCCCTGAAGTACTTAAAAAAGCATCAAAAGTACATAATTTACATAGAATTATATTACCATACAGACGTAACCATTACAATCTGATATATAGTTATTCAAATGGTATTCCCCACCCAAATATAATCCTCGTGCCTGACCCAGTTTCAAGTATTCGCAAATTGTGACAAAGTAAACAAGCATCGCGTTAAAACCCTATACGTTTCTACATTGTACGTACAAACACACAAGTGTATACAGCATCATGTCTAAATGAGGATCATAATATTAGTAAAACAAGAAACATAATCATATCTCGAGAACCTAAGAAATGATTGTTGATATACCTAAATATTTAATAGCTCTTATGTTACTAATCAAAAATCAAATCAGCTTCACGCTGTATCTCGCACACAGCAGGTTACGCAGAAGGAATCTTGTGTTAAGACACTGCGTTCCCCACTTTCCGCCGAGTTCTGGAGGCATTGCATGTTGAGTGGCGGAACTCAACGCCGCATTTTATAATACTGATTGATTTATAAATTTTATAAAGTACTATTTATCATCATGTAAAAATATTTTAAAATACAATGTAAATTCAGAGATAATTGCTAAATTTTTTGTTTCGAATTTGAACTTCTTTGATGTTTTTATTATCATTATTTGTTGGTCTGAGAAATAGTTGAAGTTCAGCACCCGCTACGTGTCCGAACTATGTAGCAAATAACAGAACTAAGTAACAATAAATCTAAATCAGTTTTATTTTAATTTTATGTAAGGTTTTATAATAATAAAAAGTTTCCTGATAAGTTATTTAACTATTCTAGTAAGGCAATAGGCAATATTTTTTAAGCTCACACTGTACCCAGCTAGGGAGAGCCAGAGAAAACGTAGTGTTAAAGACACTCCTTTCCATCGAATTTTCGAGGCATTGTGTGTTAAGTGATGGAACTCAACCTCGCACTTGCTTTGTTACCAGAATGAAGAAATGAAAATATTAATAAATAAGAAATCATTTTCCCGAGTGGAAATCCCGCATAAAGCAGAGTAGTCAGGGAACCTAGTGTTAAGACACTCCGTTCCCCAATTTCTGCCGAATTTTGAGGCATTACGTGTTCAGCTGAATTGCGAAACTCAAAGCCGTGCTTTGTCTTGCTAGAGCATAGAAATGAAAATATTAATATATAACAATTCATTTACCCAGAATGAGAATCGAACCCACAACCATCTTGCTTGCTTAAAAAAAATACTTTTCTGCTTACACACGTTGCAATGGTTTAAAACAGCCGTAATAATCCAATGGTAAGCTGTGAATAATGTAGCTATCTATAGTGGCGTGTCGTTCGGCACGAAGTGTGCTCGTGTGATGTGATACTCCACATTGTTTACCTTTTGTGTTTGTGATGGGGAGTTTTGGCGCTTTTAGTAGCCCGTTTCGCTTCACCCCCGACGGTAAACGCTGGCAGAATCAACAAAAATGACGTTTCGAGTGGCCCAGGGGGACTCCCCCGTGAGAATTATTCAACTTTTGTGAGACAGAACATATAATTTATACATGTATTTTAGTATGCTTCAGTAAATATTTGTTTAATTACGTAAAAGAAATTTATTTAATATGGCTTATTAGCTTACTGGAATTTTTAAATTATTTATTGTTAGCAAGGTTCCAGAACGGAAATATATGCGTGTTCTTTTGGTATAATTTTTGTTTATTCATTATTTTAGGACTTTAAGAAGATAACAAAAAAAAGAAAAAACATAAATTACGAACTAAAATTAAAACATAATTCAAATTAACCCCCTTATATAAAAAAAATCAAATCAGCTTCACGCTGTATCCCGCACACAGCAGGGTAGGCAGAGGGAACCTAGTGTTGACACTCCGTTTCCCACTTTCTGCCGAATTCTGGAGGCATTGCGTGTTGAGTGACAGAACTCAACGCCGCGCTTAACCTCGACACCAGAGCGAAGAAATGGAAATATAAATTTAAGTAAATATTTCATCTCCTCGAGTGGGGATCGAACCCACAACCAGTCGATTATACAGTCACACCTCGTGCCACTGCGCCACCGGCCTCCTTATATAAATAGTTTATGTTTATTCCATCTCTTATTTCCAACATAATGTGATGAAATTTATACTTATAGTATATACAAACGTAATATTCTTCGGCCGGTATCGATTTCAGCTATGGGCGCGTTGTAGAACAATTTAAATTGAGTTCTTGATTATTTTTAGATATAATTTTTAAAATATCTATTCGCTATGTTAGACACACATGATCTCTACGTAACTTTCATTAATCCGAAAGAGAAGCTAGTGATAAATCACTCCGTTAGTCACAAGAATAAGAAATAAGAATAAGAGATATTGCCTGCAAGGTTTGTTTGTCATTAAATGTTAGAGTTTTTTATTAAATCTGAAAAAAAAATACACTTACTTTAAATTGCATATAGATACTACCTTTTCATAGAAAATGATATTTACGTATTTAAATGTAGACACACAAAGTTTATATTATCTGAACTGTACTTGCTAAACTACTGAATTGAACTAAACTGTTCCAGTCGTGGAGCAAGGGTACAAGCTTGTGACTGCAAAGGTTGTAGGTTTGATTTCCACTCGAAGAAATGTAATATTTATTATTTACATTTCTTCGCTCTAGTGAGCGGCGATGAGGTCCACCACTCAACACGCAATGTCTTCAGAATGTTGCGGAAAGTGAGGAGTGACTTGACACTAGGTATCCTCCGCTTAACCTGCCGTGTGCGGGATGTAGCGTCAAGCTAAAAAACCTGTTAACAGTATTATCCTTCTTTTGCTACGACGTAATTCGAGTAATAAGGCAATATCATAGGAAAAACAAGTCACGAATCTACTATATACAAAGAATCTACGATATATAAATGTTTGCTCAAACTCAATCATTTTGGAGAGGTGGCGGTTAGTAACGTCAATAAAATTCAAGTGCCCGACTGTCATTTCGATGCATGGCTTTTTCTATGCTAATTTGACCGCTTCCAAACCACGAATTGTAAGCTTTTGTGCTAAATTGACACGTTTTTTAAAGTTAAAACAACTGAACAGTGATCTTTATTTTAATACAGTAAAAGTTTTATTAAATTAAATCAGCTTCATGATGTATTCCGCACACAACAGGGCATGCAGAAGGTACCTAGTGTTAAGACACTCCGTTCCCCACATTCTCCACATTTTGGAGGCATTGCGTGTTGAGTGGTGGAACTCAACGGCGCTCTTTGCCTCGATATCAAAGCAAAGAAACAGAAATATACATTTAAATAAATATTTCATTTCCTCAAGTTGGGACCGAATCTACATCAGCAAAAATCGAAATTGCAACATAAGCAAAGAAAACCTAGAGTTAAGACGCTCCGTTCTGTATTTTTGTATAAATCTAATTAATGATTCTAAAATGAATCAAAAATATAAAAATTACGAATAACGGATATATCAAAAAAAAGATTATAACGGAAGTTGGAAGGAAAAAAAAACACTTTAAAAAATCAGCTTAAAAAATACACTTTAAAAAATCAGTTTCACGTTGTACCCCACATAGAGCACCCTGCCCTGCACCCTGCAAGCTAAATTTAAGCAGAGGGAACCTTGTGTCAAGACACTCCGTTCCCTATTTTCCGCTGAATTCTAGAGGCATTGCGTGTTGAGTCAACTTAGTAAACAAAATACTAATTTAACTTCTTATTTCGTATAGTAAAGCAAAACGTCAAGTCTTCGTGTGATTTAAATGTTCTCCTGCACTGATAAGGCCCTGTAATTTATTTCAGTTTGATCGACGTTCTTATTGAATCAGATTTGGAGAACAAAGCTTGATATTAACTATAGAATAAATAATTAAAAAAAATATTTATTACATCAAAATATAGTTCTGCTGGTTTTATCTATAAGCAGTTAAAAGGCGCATTGGCACTAGCGTGTGTGTGTAAATGTGAAATTTTTGGGTTCGATTCCCACTCGAGGAAATAAATTATTATTAATAAACATTTTCATTTCTTTGCTTTGGTAATAAGGCAAAACGTGGCGTTGAGTACAATCAGTGACTCTTTCCATCATTTCAATCCATTTAAAAGAAACTTCCTTCATTTTACTTAAGGAATACATAACTTATATATTTAACTTCATATATAGTCGCACGCCTGTGCCCCTGCTCCACGACTGGCCTCCAAAAATGTATACTTATAATATTTAGTATAGCTTTACGTATATTTTTCATAGTTAGTTTCACTACTAGTTTCGGCAAATCAATTCTATTAAACTTACTGTATCAAGGCGAACAGTAGGGCAGGGGTCAGGTGCCATCAATCGACGCTAAAAGTCGAATGGTACAAGGATGGCCTTGTCTTTTACAGCTATAAGTGCTAATTTATGTTTCACTTGATTTGTGCTGATTTATTTTGAAGTTTTTTTTTTGTAATTTCGAATTTGTTTGTATAGAAATATATTATTTAGATACTAAAAGATTTGTTTTAATATTAACTTATTTACTTAGCAGTACTAATTTGTGAAATTTGGATTAAGTGCATAAAGGGAAATGGATATTGTTATTTAATTTATACTTAAAATAAAATTAAAACAATAATGACATAGTAGGGGCAAAAACTGTAGACTAACCGTGGTCGTGGGTTAGATTCCCAGTCGGGGGCTTATTTATAAATATTTTCATTTCCTTGCGCTGATAACAAGCGAGTCACTTAACACCCAATGTCTCATCCGCAACAGGTAAAACAGTATGGGTAAACAGTATCAGGTACACTAGGTTCCCTCTGCTTAGCCTGCTATTTGTGGGGTATAGCATGAAGCTGAAAAAAGAATCAATAAGGACTTTTTAAATGAGTAAAATAAATCAGCTTCACGCTGTATCCCGCACATAGCAGGGTAGGCAGAGGGAACCTAGTCTTTCCAACTTTCTGGCGAATTCTGGAGGCATTGCGTGTTGAGTGGCAGAACTCAACACCGCGCTTTGCCTCGACACCAGAGCGAAGAAAAAGAAACATAAATTTAAGTAAATATCTCATCTCCTCGAGTAGGGATCGAACCCACAACCAGTCGGTATTGCAGTCACACTTTGAGCCCCTGCGCCGCGACTGGCCTCATTTAAATCAGTATTATCCAATAAAGATATCTATTAAATCATATTACATTAATTTCGTCAATGAATATGCTAAAAATCTTTAAGTTACATCTAAGTCAGTCCCAAAGATTATCTACTTTGGCAGCCTTAAAAGATTTCCGGATTACACCGGACCTTCAATCTAAGGTTTTAGCCTCTTGGAAAAGTTTCCTGGTTCGTAATGAGTAGGTTCTCTTAGTTTCAAGTTTGGAAACATTATTATATTATATTAATTTGTCTGAGAGATAATTAAATATACTGTTCTGAAAACTGATATAATTACAAGGGCTGTAAAAATTATATTTAAAATAAAAAATTAAATCAGCTTCACGCTGTATCCCGCTCACAGCAGGGTAGGCAGAGGGAACCTAGTGTGAAGACACTCCGTTTCCCACTTTCTGCCGAATTCTGGAGACATTGCGTGTTGAGTGGCAGAATTACACGCCGCGCTTAGCCTCGACATCAGAGCGAAGAAATGGAAATTTATATTTAAGTAAATATTTCATCTCCTCGAGTGGGGATCGAGAACCCACAACCAGTCGGTTTTACAAATACACTTCGTGTCTGAAAATTATATGTTTTAATAAAAAGAACAATATTGAATGTATCAGTAATATGCCGGGTATTGATTTCGTTTTGCACCACAGTCAACTGATCTGACTTTGACGACTGTGGGTTTGATCACTCGTGATAATGGTAATAAGTATATGCTTTGGTGTAATTTTTTGTTATTATAATCTAGAAAGATTATATTAATTCTAATAAATTCCATAGATAATATTATTGTGACTTAGAATTGTATAAATCTGAAATTTTACTGTGTGTCTTTGCCATATAGTAAAATGTCGTAGCGCAGGGGCACAAAGTGTGACTGTAAATGCGACTGGTTGTGGGTACGATCCCCACTCGAAGAAATGAAATATTCATTTAAATTTATATACATTTCTTCGCTCTGTATCGAGTCGAGGCAAGCGCGTCGTTGAGTTCCGCCACTCCACTCGCAATGCCTGCAGAATTGTGCAGAAAATGGGGAACGGAGTGTGTTAACACTAGGTTCCCTCTGCCTAACCTACTGTGTGTGTGCAGAATACAGCGTAAAGCTGATTTATTTCAATTAAAATTTTAGCAATTTTTAACGAATTAACATAATATGTTTATTAAAAATATAAAGATACACGATACATAAGATAAAAGTAAAAATCTAAAGTCTGATAGCGACTCCATTGTGTTGAAAATCGGCCGCTTACATTTTAACTGTATGTGGTTGGAGCTGAAGAAACAAGAAATTGCTGTTTTGTTTCACGATTGTTATTTGTAGAAACTTTAGGTCTTATGAGAACTGAAATGAAAAATGAACTTTAGGCTTGAGGCGTTTTTGCATGTGCATTTTTTGTAAAATTTTGAAGCCAGTTTCAATATTTTCATATTTTTTCTCTGGTATCGAGCAACCATATAACACGCAATGCGTCTAAAATTCATAGGAAAACGGGGAATGGAGTGTCTTAACACTATGTTCCTCTGCCTACCCTGCTGTATGCGGGATATACCGTATAGTTAAAGAAAATAATTATTATAATCGTTTGTTTTTTTATTTTTATACATTTTATGCATTTCGTGGAGAAAGCATAGTAAAAGAAGCCAGTCGTGGCGCAGCGGCACGAAGTGTGACTGTAAAACCGACTGGTTATGGGTTCGATCCCCACTCGAGGAGTTGAAATATTTACTTAAATATATATTTTTATTTCTTCGCTCTGGTGTCGAGGTTAAGCGCAGCGTTGAGTTCTGCCACTCAAAACGGAATGCCTCCAGAATTCGGCAGAAAGTGGGGAACGGAGTGTCTTAGCACTAGGTTCCCTCTGCCTACCCTGCTGTGAGCGAGATACAGCGTGAAGCTGATTTTGACTTAAGCATAGTAAAAAGTTAGTATCATATCACTCTGCTCTGGAGAGCAAAATTAGCATAATGAATTATCTAATTCAATGTTTTTACTAAAATCTAACACTATAATACTTACTTAGAAATAAGCAACATATTTTGTACTTATAGTTTAAATTTCATTTATTTTTAATATATTCAGCGTTGTGCACAACAAAAAGAAAGGAAACTCTTATAGGATTTCTTTGTTTTCTGTAGGTTCTCTAAGTGCTATATAGATAAAATTTATGTCAACTATCTTGGTCTACAGTCTCGTGGCACAGATAAAATTGAATTTCTAAGTTAAAGCAATCGAAAGATACGCGTTTATGCTTCGTTTTTAATACGTATCTTGTTAAATTCTTTGCGTAATTGTAATCTTTTAGGTACGTCCCGATGATCTAGAACAGGGGTTCTCAATCTTTTCTTGATACGAAGACCAAGAATGATATAAAAGTGGTTCTTGACTACTTTTATATCATTCTTGGTAGCAGAGACCTATGGATGTAGATATAGTAAAAATTAACTGTGATAATTAAACGGAAACTTTGCCTCATTATCTCCATTCATAAAATTAAAATCGTTCGCGGATCATATATAGGCTTCTCGGGACCACTGGTGGCCCACGGACCACTAGTTGGGAACCAGTGATCTAGAATGATGAAATTTGGTAAATTTACAATATAAATAAAAAAAAAACAAATGCTGACCTAAAATTAGTAAGGAACCCTCGCGAGGCCTCGGTCTGATTGGCACTTGATTTTGTTGATTTGATCTTTCACTTTTTTTTATCAGCTTTACGCTGTATCCCGTACACAGCAGGGTAGGCAGAGGGAACCTAGTGTTCAGACACTCCGTTCCCCACTTTCCGCCAAGATCTGGCATTGTGTATTGAGTGGCGGAAGTCAACGCCGCGCTTTGCCTCAACACCAGAGCGAAGAAATGAAAATATAAAATTAAATAAATATTTCTTTTCCTCGAGTGGGGAGCGAACCCATAACCAATCGATTTTACAGTCACACTTTGTGCCCCTGCGCCACAACTGGCCTCACTTTTTTTATTATTTATTAATAAAGAAAATATATATTTATTTGTCAACATTACAATTTAAATGCTGGTTTTCCTAACGTTTTCATAAAATGATATAAAACAGAATAGGGATTAAAATAGAATAAAATATAAAGTGTATATTTAAAATATTTTATACAAGAAGAATGACCGGCTATTTTGCATTGTCAGTTTTAAATAGTACAAGAAGATAAATTATAATCATTACTTTACGTCCCACGTTCGTACACCTCTCTGTCGAGATAAATATCTCAAGTTTACATATTGTGATTTTTAAACAAATAAATTATAAAAAAAAGTCGTGGCGCAGTGGCACAAAGTGTGACTGTAAAACCGAATGATTGTGGGTTCGATCCCCACTCGAGGAGATGATGTGTTTATTCATAGTAGCAAGGCTGGCATTCAAGGCAAAACATCGGTGTTGAGTTCTGCTACTCAATACGCAATGCATCAAAAAAATCGGCGAAAAGTGAGGAACGGAGTGTCTTAATACTAGTTTCCTCTGCCCGCTGTGTGCGGGATACAGGGTAAAGCTGATTTATTTTATTATTTCTTCGCTGTCTTGTTCTTGTCTGTGCTTCGCCAGTCGACACCCAATGCCTCCAGAATTTGACGGAAAGTAGGGAGTGGTAAGTACTTAACACAAGGCTCCCTCTGTCTACCCTGCACAGAGTAGATACAAAATACTTACTTAAATACTTATATTTACATTTCGTACAAAATTAGTGCGTACAAAATTTTTCAACTTTTACAGTTACCCATGATCCCAGAGCCCCCAGACCTGTGTCATTTTATTACGCATCCCATCTTAACTACATATTAGACTATTAATCCTCAAAATTTCAGATTTGATAAAATGACGTGGGTATAGGGACACTGGGATGTCAGTCGATAAGTTAATATAATTACATATATAGAAAAAAGAAATATTACTTTATCCAATGCTACTTAGTCCAACTTAATAGTTTGTCAACTCAAGTCCCCAAATTACTGTTGAAGAAAAAAGAATGTTGTAGACTTGGAAGCTACCAAGTCATCACTATACTAAATAAAATAAATCAGCTTCACGCTGTATCCCGCACACAGCAGGGTAGGCAGAGGGAACCTAGTGTTAAGACATTCCGTTCTCCACTTTCTGCCAAATTCTGGAGGCATTGAGTGTTGAGTGGCAGAACTCAACGCCGCGCTTAGCCCCGACAGCAGAGCGAAGAAATGGAAATATAAATTTAAGTAAATATTTCATCTGTTCAAGTGGGAATCGAACCCACAACCAATCGGCTTTACAATCCCATTTCGAGCCGCTACGCCACGACTGGCCTCAACCTACCGCGACTATACCTACTATCTTATATAAAATAAACATTAATGATATAAAGTGTTCCTAAGGTCCTTATTAATGAATACTATTATTTCTTTTTCGATCGTCGAATCGCTTTGAAGGCTTCTTCGGTCTCATTAAAAAGTCCTTGTGTGACAGAATCAAAAGATTTCTTAATTAACGAAGCTTCAAGTAACGGTGTCATTGAATATAGCTGTAAGGCATATCGTATCGTAGTTGAGACCAAATTGTTGTTTTGTTGTTTATGGAATATGTTATTATTATTATTCTGTTGAGAAGAGAAGATATATAGAGGCCAGTCATGACGCAGGGGCACAAACTCTCATCACTCTGCCTTTGAAAAGTGGGGAACGGAGTGTCTTAACACTAGGTTCCTTCTGCCTACCCTGCAGTGTGGCGTGATATAGCGTGAAGATGATTTATTGCCATAAAATTTTATTGTATTTTATTTTACTATTTTACTAAAAACGAATATAGTTTTTTTTTGTATTGATACAAATTTTCAAATAAATGTCTATAATTTAGCGTACAGTATTTCTAAACTGTTGTGTTGTGTTTTATAGCTTTGAGGCCGTCGTGGCGCAGGGGCACTAGAGTGCAATTATAAACGCGACCATTGTGGATTCGATTCTCATTTGGGATATTATTGCTGATGTATTTCTTCTTACCAGAAAGTAAGCAAAATGCTGCATTAAGTTCTGCAACTCAAGAATTTGGCGAAAAGTGTGGAACGGAAGAGTCTAAATGGAGAATGATTTGTCTTCAAACTAGATTCCCAGGTTCTCTCTGCCTACCCTCCTACGTGCGGAATACAACAACAACGTCAGGCTGAAAAAAAAACAAAACAAAAATATTCCTAAAAATCCATTCACTATTTTGTAACAAATTTATTGAAATTCATTCAATGGATTCAACGTACCAATTAAATAAAAAAAAAATAGTACAACAAAACCAATTTCAACACAAAAACACGAACGTTAATACATTTTTATATGAACACAATATTTTTAAAACTAAATTTCTCTACAAATGTGGCCATAATTAAATGGTACACTCCAAACCGAGAGCTGCAGCGTTGCCTCGCTTTGCGTTAGAGCACTACACGCGAAATGAGGCGTACTTAAATGTCAGCTAAAGTCGTTAGCGTCGCCAGTCGTTGCTTTTTATTTTAACCAAAACTGTCTATATTTTCAAATGTTTTGGCAACTACAACAACGTCACAAATAGTATGATATAACTAAAAAATAACAACAACGACAATTAGAATAATATAACTAAGTAAATCAGCTTCACGCAGTATCCCGCACACAGCAGGGTAGGCTGGGGGAACCTAGCGTTAAGACACTCCGCTCCCCACTTTCTGCCGAATTCTGGAGGCATTGCGTGTTGTGGCAGAACTCAACGCCGCGCTGGTCCTCGACACCAGAGCGAATTTAAGTAAATATTTCATCTCCTCGAATGGGGATCGAACCTACAACCAGTCGGTTTTACAGTCACACTTTATGCCCCATGCACCACGACCGGCCTCAACTAAGAAAAAACATTTATATAATTAATATGAGTGCAATGACTATTTGATTTTTTTTGTTACGGTTTTGTATATTAAGCATAATATGGTTGTAGCTAATTATTGAGTCATTTCAAATAATTAGATCTAGGGAAAAAGTATTCTTGAATATATATTCTGTTCAGATTTTAAGCAAGAACTACTAGTCTTTGACGATAAAAATGTTTTCTTTTTAGCTACTCGCATATCCCATATAGCGGCAACAGGCAGAACAAAGCTACAACTAAGGCCCATATTTATAAGCCTTCTTAAGATGCCGTTTTCATAATCTGTAAATGGAAACGTAATCTCAAGATAGCTCTTAAGATCGATATGGAAGTTGAGAGCGATTTATAAATACAGAGTTGAGATTCAGTGTCTATTAAGAATTAAGTTATTTCGCCGAGTAAGAATCAATTCTTTCAAATTCCCACTTTTATGAACGACAAAAAAGTGAATTTTAAACAAGTATTCACAATTCTTGGACTCAAATGTGATTCTTCCAACATTTTATATTTCACTATGGGCCGTTTCAGTCTTTACGACGGCTGAATATCAGATTTGCTTTTGTTGTTGTAATTTACTGCCACTAAACTGCATTCTGCATTATACAATATTCTTTTTTAAAAGCAATATGGCAAGCATTGCATTCTTGTTGTCAAGGTATCTATATCAAAATATGTCTTTTTCTTATGAATCTGTGGTGATTTTGTGTAGTTTTTTTATTTAAATTCTGTCATCAAAACATGCAATAAGATACTTATTAAGAAAACGTATAAAAATTTGAACGTAGCGGGATTTGAAACCGCGTCTCTCGGAAACCGTCCAAGCGCTCTGACCAACAAAGCCATACGTTCTCATCAAGGTACGTTGAAATTCTTATACGCTTGTTACAACTTATTAATGTTGTTAGCATCTCTGTAGGGATGTTTTTACAAATTTCCACTATCCAAAGTGATTATCACGTCTTAGAATTATCGTTTGACTAGACAGATTACTATTTTTTTAATACTTTTAACATTTTTTATTCTACCCTGTTGACAGAAAAATTCTTATTAAAAATAATACGTTTTCTTAAAAAGTATTTTTCTATTCTAAGTGCTAAACTTTAAAAAATGTAAAAAATGCTGTACTACTCCATGTTAGAAAAATCTTTAAAAAATTATTTTTTCATCATAAATATTTTTTAATTTCTACAACTCCTCACTAAATACTAAATAATAAATGACCAAAGAATCTTTCATATTATATTTTATACTATTATATTATTAATGTTTCTATATAAGCATAGATATTGACGTTGTAATGTTAAGCTATAAAGTAGCTAGCATAATAGAAAAAACTAAAAAATTTCAAAGTAAATTAGAAGTAATGATAAAAATTACAAAATTATAAGATATTTAAAAATGCAGCTTTCCCACAAAATGAAATCGCACTATAGGCGCGTCTTCTTTGAATAAATAATAAGATAGCGCCTCGGGCGACGATCTGAGTGGTTATTTTGATGAGCCGAATAGCGGGGCCTATTTCCATTAACAGTTAAATTATATTTAATTTGCGAAATGCTCGAATTTTGTCCTTTCATTACGTATTTCGTGAGATTTATAAAAGTTTTTAGAATGCTTTAGGTATATTTGCTTAAGTTTAATTAATTAATCAGCTTCACGCTGTATCCCGCACACCTACTGTGTGTAGGCAGAGGGAACCTAGTGTTAAGACACTCCGTTTCTCACTTTCTGCCGTATTTTGGAGGCATTGCCTGTTGAGTGGCAGAACTCAACGCCGCGCTTCGCCTCGACACCAGAGCGAAGAAATGGAAATATAAATTTAAGTAAATATATGGAATATTTACTCCTCGAGGGGGGATCGAAGCCATAATCAGTCGGTTTTACAGTCACACTCTATGCCCGCGCGCCACGACTGGCCTCAGTTTAAGTTAATTATTTTAAACTCATTAGATTGATTCGTGTTTAAAGTAGGTACTGTTTTTAATGTTATAGTAATATAAGGTTGATATTTTCGTTTTATATGCTTTTATTATTAATAACAATTTTGTTGTTCAATTATTTTTTATTAAGATTTTTTTATAATTTTGCAAACTGTCTTTTGTTTTTGGCTTTTATTAAAATACTAGCGACTCGCTCGCAGTGTCGCCCCCTAGAACAAGACTATTATTTATTCAGTGTCATTTTAAAGACTGTGACAAACAGACAAAAAAAATAAAAATAATTTTGTTAGCATTTTCCTACAATAATAGATTTTCTACTATATCTTCCAGATACAGATAGCGATCAGTTACATTTTTCTTATATGTATAGATATATAGATATTAATTATAAGCGTAACAAAATTCGATATCAAATTTTGAATGTAGCAAGATTAGAACCCGGCTCTCTTGGATTGCAGCCAAAGTTATAAGTTCCAATCTCATAGTGGTGAACTATATTGCTACAATATGTTGTTAGCGCTTGTGCAAGAACAAGTTTAAAGAGCTTCGAAGCCATATTAAAAAATATATATAATTAATACGTAGTTCCTTATCATATTTCATGGTTTTTCTCTTATAGGAAAAATGCATTGATGTTGCCATGCTTAATTTTTTTAATTCTTATAATGTGTGATTATAGGAAAGAAATGGATATAGCTAAAAAATAATCACTTTAAAATAAATAATGTTCGGTTAAAACAGTTTTTAGTCGAAATCAAAACTTCAGCTTTGTTTTTTAATTTAGCCGAAGCCTGTCGATTAATAAAGAATATTAATAATAATAATACAAAATAATAATAATAATTGAGGCCGGTCGTGGCGCAGCGGCAGGAGGTGTGACTGCAAACCGACTGGTTGTGGGTTCGATCCCCACTCGAGGAGATGAAATATTTACTTAAATTTATATTTCCGTTTCTTCGCTCTGGTGTCGAGGTTAAGCGCGGCGTTGCGTTCTGCCACTCAATACGCAATGCCTCCAGAATTGGGCAGAAAGTGGGAAACGGAGTGTCTTAACACTAGGTTCCCTCTGCCTACCCTGCTGTGTGCGGGATACAGCGTGAAGCTAATTTAATTATTTTTTTTTAATACAAAATAAACATAAAAATATGTATATTTTTTAACACTATTACTATTCTTCTTAGGAAGTAAGATTTTGCTGTTAAAAATGTATTGCACTTACAACAATTTGAAATGCAATATTGACCCAGTTAAGTTTATTACAGCCTGCATACGTATGTATGTATGTATGTATGTATTATTCAACGAATATAGAAAACTTTCCTTCCCACTTGCCGCGTGTCAGTCCCCGGAAGCAAGTCATGCTTGGTAATTAGATGAATCAAATTATAATGAGCTTGTTAATAGCTGAGGCCAGTCGTGGCGATGGGGCATAAATTATAACTGTGAAATCGACTGGTTGTGGGTTCGATCCCCACTTGAGGAAATGAAATATTTATTTACATTGATATTTTTGCTTTTTCTCTCTGGTGTGTGCAAAGCGCGGCGTTGAGTTCCGCCACTCAACACACAATGCCACCAGAACTCGGTGGAAAATAGGGAACGGAGTGGGGCGGGAACACTAGGTTCCTTCTGCCTACCCGGCTGTGTGTGGGATACAGCGTGAAGCTGATTTAATTTTTAAAATATTAATAATTACAGAATACTATACATAATTAATTATTTAACGATCTATTGATATGAGAAATATGATGAAAAACATTAAAATGTAAGGCCAGTCGTGGGACAAAGTGTGTGACTGTAAATACGACTGGTTGTGAGTTCGATCCCCAATAGATGGGAACGGAATGTCTTAACACTAGGTTCCCTCTGCCTACCCTGCTGAGTGAAGCTGACATTAATACGTAACATAAACAACAACGTCGACCAGTGACTAGCGTGGACTGACATAGTCGTAGGTGAAGGCGCATCAGTGAGGCCCCTTGCCTTTTATCTATCTATAAACTATATCTAATACACAAACCTAAAAAAAACAAGTATAAATAAATGTGCCGTGGGAGAATATTTGAAATAAAGTTCTCCTTGTGGCAAATGAAGAGGCCTCGCGAGGCCCCTTCAAATGCGAGACAGTAAGAGAGGACCCAATTCGCTACCGCCTAGCTTTGCCATGATGACGACGATGATACTATGATGACTATGATGAATACTTTATATAATTTATTTATATAAAGTAATAGTAATATATTTTTTTTATTCTCATGAATCTTACATCTCATCTTACATAGTATGGTATTTGCAATAAAGTAAAGTGAAATATCACTCTTATTTTCGTTTTCCACTTTACGTACAGGAGCGTTTATACTAGCGAAACCCATAACATTTATAAAATATCATTTTAGAAATATATTAATTGATTTCCCTATTTCGCTTATACAAAAAAAGCCAAAGCATCGATTTAACTTGCATTTTTGGTGATTTAATACCATTATGTTAAAGAATAAGCTATGGTAATAAATATGGTTATTAATATTGTTATACGTCATTTATATCTCACTGGATAGAATTTTTAAATATAAATCGTCTGTCCCTATTAACATTGTCGGATGTGAAAACTTTAACAGAAGAACACGTCAAAGTTCAGAAAATATTATTGTTTTTAAGTATTAAAGCTCTGTAGATTTTTATTAACCTCGATCGTATATAGAAAATATATATTTTAAACTTGATATAGTTTGAAAAAATATGTTTTAAAAATATATGTTAAGACAATGTTAATAGGGACGAATGAAAACAGACGAAAAGTTTTGCCTGACCTGGTCAGACAAAATGCGGTATTGGACTCGGCAACGTATTTTTTTAATTGAGCGAAAAGCAAAGATCAGTGTGATGTTGCACATTTTTTTTCCTTACAAAAATTATAACAGATTCGTAAAGATAAAAATTAATTATGAATAATTGAGGCCAGTCGATGAAATATTTACTTAAATTTATATTTCCATTTCCTCGCTCTGGTGTCGAGGCAAAGCGCGGCGTTGAGTTCTGCCGCCCAACACGCGATGCATCCAGACTTCAGCAGAAAGTGGGGAACGGAGTGTCTTAACACTAGGTTCCCTCTGCCTACCCTGCTGTGTGCGATTTGTGAAGCTGATTTTTTTTTCATTTTTTAAATAACAATAAAAGTAATGATCAAGAAAAGCTTTTGTTTCTGTAAATATCATCAATTAAATGACTTAGAAACAATGGAGACAAAAAGAGCTGACGAATACAATGATTGATGATAACGATTAGCGGCTAGCTATCACAATATTAACCCTTCAAGGCTGTATACCTTATATACCTTATTATATCAAAAGCTCTTTCCTTTCTTTGTTCTAGATTTATAAAGATTTTTTAAACTACGATTCATTGCGAACATAAATTTTTTTTTATTCAAAATAAATAAATAAATCAACATATAATTCATATATTATTTTTAATTGACTTTTAAAAAGAATAAGTAGGTCTATCTTACCCTTAAATATTGTTGTTAGGGTATCAGCGTTTTTCTTCTTTTCCAATATAAATTTCACATGCCACTTGTTGATGTTTTTACACGCTACAATATATAAATATTAAAAAATACCTCCACCTTTTAGTAAATGACATGACAAGACATTTTGCGTATGCTTTTGACTTGGACAATACCTAAATAAAATTATTAGCAATCTAACATTAAATAGATTCTAAAATATTTAATATAAAAATATAAAATATAAAAATTGTTTGTTTTATCATATTCATACATCTATATTAGAAAGTAGATATGTATTTAACCTACTTTATTGAAAAAGCTTTATATATTTTTTTTAAAGTTATACGATTCATAATTATAACATTTATTATTTTATTGCAGATTTATTAATTTCAATAACAAAAAATCTAAATAAATGATTACATGTTTTTCTTATAAATAATCATATAGCGCCATCTATTGTACAGTAGCGACATTATACTACTACGAAATTTTCATAAAAAGAAAAAAAATATATTAAATATAACTAAAAAAAACTATTTTCATTTAATATGTCAATGAGTATATCATTTGACATATTTCATGCACTTTTTGTCTCTTCTCATAATAAACTTATTGCATTATGCATTGTGCAATTTTTTAATTGTACATAATAATGATATTATTATTTTTATATTTAAATATTCTCCTGATTGGAATTGAACCCTTTTCAATAGCTTTCCAATATAATCTATTTAAAATTAACGAATATATAATATGTTTAAAATATATAAAATATATAAAACCACGTACATGTTCATGAATAAAATATCGAAATGACATTTTTTTATCTACTTTCATTTACATACTTTTTGAGCAAAAGATAAATATTTTTAAACTTATAAACCTGATGCTATTTAAAAGTTATTGCAATGTAAAAGTAAAAGTTATTTAGGAGTAAAAAATATAATAACAAAAATCTTTATAAAACAAAAAAATCATATTTTAGTTAAGGTGAACGCGATAAGTATATTCTATTGTTACACAGAAAAACGGTTTCAAGGACGGGCCGCCCTTCGCCCGAGGACTATACAAAGCTGATATCGCAGATTAACCCATATTTCTACCCTCACCTGAAGTGGATCTTGATTGCACTATAAAAATGTAGCGCTAAGGTTTTGGGGACTTTTGTTTTAAGTTCTACTAACAGACGCTAGATGGCAATGGTGCCTTAAATTTAGATGATTTGTTTTATACATTCGACTATTAAATTTATAATTTAATAATTCATGACAAAAAATGTCTTTAACACAAACAAGAAAGATTCAAAACATTAATTTTATACTATTATGTAATACGTAAATTTATCAATACTAAATTGCCGTTGAGGCCGGTCGTGGCGCAGCGGCACGAGGTGTGACTGCAAAACCGACTGGTTGTGGGTTCGATCCCCACTCGAGGAGATGAAATATTTACTTAAATTTATATTTCCATTTCTTCGCTCTGGTGTCGAGGTTAAGCGCGGCGTTGAGTTCTGCCATTCAACACGCAATGCCTCCAGAATTCGGCAGAAAGTGGGGAACGGAGTGTCTTAACACTAGGCTCCCTCTGTCTACCCTGCTGTGTGCGGGAACCAGCGTGAAGCTAATTTAATTTAATTTTATCAATACTAAAATAATATAATTTACACTAGTACAAATTAGTAGGTATTCATATTTAATTAGTCAAATTGACTAACTGAATGAACCATACTCCATAACAATGTAGTTTAAAACGGAATCTGAGTATAAGTTCTGAATCGTTGAACGTTTCGTCGATACTACCCGTCTAGCGCCGGGAGAGGCCAGGACATCTGAATTGGAGGGCGGCGGGTGGGGGCGGGGGCGGGGGCGGGCGGCGCGCTCGGGGCCACGCGGCGCACAGTGCTCGCCCGGCTCCTCGCCCACGCGCATGTCCCGCGCGCCGCCCTATCAACTACCATACAAACCAAGACTCCGTTACATAATCCCCCCACGGATATATTAAACAAATAGTGTTAAGGCTTTATTCTGTGATCAGTATTTTTGCACCATTTTTTACATGCGTAGATAAGTTAGCGTTACGTAAGCCGCCGCCGTCCACTAAGCTTCGCTTGCCACCGCTTTTGTGATATTCGGTTGTGATATTCGTTATAGGCAGGCTTTTTGCTCGTTAGTTTGTTAGTTGTCTGTGTTAAGGTGTAACGGGGTGATAGTATACGTATGTAACGGAGGCTTGAGTTTGGTCCCGTCGTCCCGTCGTCCCGTGGTCCACTTGTTGATCCGTCCGTCCCGCATCCGGTCCCGGTCCCGGTCCCGGTCCATGGTGAGCGCTGGTCGCGCGGGTGCCGTCTCTCCACACTCGTCCCGGGGTACGATGCGCGCGTAGCGCTCCTGAGAGTGGCTCGTCACGGCTTCGCGCGCCTCGTGGCCGCGCGCCACGCCATCTGGCGGCTGCGGCGCTCCGGCTCCCAGCCCACACACGACTCAAATGACCATGAACAGACCAACCACCTGTACGTTTCTTCTCTCTATCTTCACTCTATCTGCTGCTGTATCTTATATGTTACCTTATTTGTCGCCTTCCGTTTCTTTTTCTTTTTTTATTTTCTTCGCACTTTCACTGGACTTGAATATCAACTAAGCAACGACATTCACAAGCTATTTTAAATAAAATATATTCAATAAATTATATTATATTAAATAAAAAAAATACTATATTAAAGAGTCCAGTGAATTTAATTTCAAACTCAGCTTTCAAATCCACAACGCTGTTCTCTCCGCTTTCAACCCATTTCATATTTCCCGTTCCTCTCGACGCCGACTCGACGATGCAATGCAATGCAATGTAATGTGACGATGCAATCAGAACCATTAATAAATGTTTACCTGTAAATGTGTTTTATTTGCGCTTATAAGAACCACCTCAGATGTTTTAAGTACGTATATTTATATATGTTTAGAGTAGTTCGATGTTTAGATGTGGGGCACGTATTGAGCATACCTGTATCATTAAGTAGATTGATGTTGCAATCACATTCATCTCATATTATATTTGTTGTAACTAAATATATAATTCGAGGCCAGTCGTGGCGCAGGGGCACAAAGTGTGGCTGTAAACGAGACTGGTTGTGGATTCGATCTCCACTGGAGGAAATGAAATATTTATTTTAATTTATATTTTCATTTCTTCGCTCTCGTGTCGAGGCAAAACCGTGGCGTAGAATGCCCACTAAACACGCAATGCTTCCAGAATTCGGCGGAAGGTGGGGAACGGAGTGTCTTTACACTAGGTTCTGTTCTGTTTCTGTTGTGTTTGGGATACAGCGTGAAGCTCTGGTAGCGTGGCTAAACGTGACGTTTGAGTTGAGCCACTCAACGTGCAATGCCTCCAGAATTAGGTAGAAAGTGAGGAATGGAATTGTTTTAATCGTAACGGAGTGTCTTAAGACTAGTATCCGAGGTTCCATATGCCTACTCTGATATGTGCAGGATACAGTGTGAAACTTAAAAAAAGAGAAACTAAAATATATTTTACTACATATAACACTTCATTGAATATTTATAATATAAAATAAAGATTACAACCGAAAATGCTCTACAAAGCGAGTTATATATTTATATATAATTTTTTGGTTATTAAAAGAGATTTCAAAATATCAATTGAGAAGTAGAACTCAATAACCTACTAACTAAGATAACAAATTGAAGATGAATACGATCTAATAATAATATATAGGACGACAGTTACGAAACTTTCTAGACCAATAGTATGGTAATGTATCTAACATTTTAGGTCAAGGCGACCTAACTTCAGTTTTTTCTTTTCTTATTTGATAAAATGTTGTGTCCGAATAGAATTCTTATTGTTTCTTTTCTATTTCTTCTGTGTTACTAGGCATTAAGCTCGTCATGGTGCAGGAGCACAAGGGTGTGACTGTAAAGTGATGGTTGTGGGTTCAATTTTCACTCGAGGGAATGAATTATTATTAATTAATATTTTCATTTCTTCGCTCTTTCATCAAAGCAAAAGCCCGGCGTTGAGTTCCCTGTCGGCGCAAAGTGGGGGGAACGAGATATCTTAGTGCACGGTTCCCTCTGTCTGCTATAAGCTGGATACAGTGTGAAGCTGGTTATTAAATATGATTTATAGGTGCGTTTTATTCAAATGAAGAAAATGTATTTAAGGGATTTTGTATCTGAATTGATTAAATTGACTATATTATATTAAAAATTTCATGCTACTTAAATATATCAACTGACACTAAAATATATTTCTTTAATATATGCGTGCGCATGATATTGATGTTGAATTATTTATAAGGCAACTTTATTATAATACTTTGGATAACGGAAATTCTTCATTCTATAAGCTTTTAGAATATTATAAGTAGGGCCAGTCGTGGTGCAGGGGCACAAAGTGTGACTGTAAAACCGACTGGTTGAGGGTTCGATCCCCACTAGACGAGATGAAATATTTACTTAAATTTATATTTTCATTTCTTCGTTTTGGTCTCGAGGCAAAGCGCGGCGTTGAGTTCTGCCACTCAACACGCAATGCTTCCAGAATTCAGCAGGAAGTGGGGAACGGAGTGTCTTTACACTAGGTTCCCTCAGCCTACCCTGCTGTGTGCGGGATACAGCGTGAAGCTGATTTGATTTTGGTTTATATAAGTATAAACTTAGTGTACAAAAATACACTTTTTAATATACTCTTAGGTGAAATGAGTATCCTGTAGGTATAAATATTTGGTGGTAAGCTTTAACATTTCTAATGTAGAGTATAGACCAGTAATGATACATGATACATACATGAGTATATTGCATAGAAAACGAATTCAAACTTATAATATTTGATTATAGCAGAATATTCAATGTTTGGCCAATGTTACTGTTTGGCAAACGCAAGTTTACGAACTTGAGAAGTTGTAAATTCGAAAAAATAAAAACCCAAAAAGGTTTGTAATGATGTTAAAAATGTACACAATTTTAATAATTTACAATAAAGTTAAATAATACATAATATTTAAAACACTATTATTCACAGTAAATTTATAAAAAAAATAATTAATTAAATAAATAAATAAATAAATAAAGTTAAAAACTATTAACAAAATATATTTTTTTAACAATATCACAGTTTTTGTCATTTAAATTCAAACCTGATGAAATAAGGATATGAGACAAAATATAATATATAACATAATAGTATCAGAGAAAGTAGAGTTTCTAGTCACGTTCCAGAAACGCCCCAAATCTTCTTAAGTTAGAAACATTTTATGCCTGAGAACGGTCGATTTTGTTTACTCATGCATTGCTTGTGTGGCTAAATAAAAATATTATACTGCTCTGCAAGTTGAAATAAAAAGATACACAATTTCTTTATTTATAAATTGTTCCTTTCTTTCAATACATTCTCCATCTTTCTGTCTATATATATCGAACGCAGAAAATAAATGCTGCAATTCCAATAAAAAAAAATTAAAATATCACACCTGTGGCAGTGTTTCCAGGTCGATCGATACGACTGGGATACCTTCAAAAAACGCATATATCTCTACATTAAAAGCCGGCAACGCACCTCTAGCTCCTGTGGTCACTTACCAGCAGGTGACCCGTACGCTCGCTTGCCTTCTCTTTTCCATATTTTTTTTCCAATATAATATTGTTTAACAGACAGACAGACTACATTAATATATATTTTTTTAATATTAGAGAGTCTCTACGGCGTAGGCGTTGCTACGTGAGACGCCTACGCACTACGAGCACGAATTCCGTGAATACCACTGTGTATTAATAACTTACTGTACGTGGTGAAAGATACTTATACTTATAACATGCTATTGCTATTATGCTAAAAGTCTACTTATTTAGAAGACGAGGCCAGTCGTGGCCCAGGGGCTCAAGGGTGTGACTGTAAACGCGACAGGGATCGATTACCACTTTAAAATATATAAAATTTTTATTTCTTCGCTCTGATGTCGTTCATTCGATGGAAACTGGGCGGCGGAGTGTCTTAACACTAGGCTCACTCTACCTACCCTGTTACATGAAGGGAAGGAAGGAAGGTGAATAAATAATGGAAGATATATATGGATATCGTATTATAATATATTATGTCAATAATTTATAAGCAAATAGTCTGAAAATATTCTTAGGGTTTCATATGCATAAATCTAGTTTCATCGTAAGGTACTCGATGCTAGGATAAATGAGTAGAATATTGGCGAATGTTGGAGTAAAGCCAATCCACCTATAACTACTAAATTTCGTGATAAATAAACAAATTGTTCATAAGAAACGGGTTAAAACGTCTCATTTCCGACATTTTCATAAATGCAATAAATCGTTTAATTTACTAGGAAGATCTACTTCAGTTTTACACTTTATCCCGCATAATTCGGGCTAGGCAAACGTAATCTAGTGTCAAGACACTACTTTCTCCGAATTCCGGCCAAAATTTAAATATAACGTACTGAATGATGCAGATGCTGTCCCACTGTGTCACGATTATCTCAGTTAGGTTCAAATCCTGTGTAAATTTTATACGGAAACAGTGTTTTAATAAAACGAAATTGAAGTTCTATAACATATACAAAACTAAAGTTTAATATTTTTTTTTATAGAATGCAATATTTTTATATTGCAACCTATTTAAATATTTAATGTGTCACTTGTCCATCACGAGGTAACGCGACGGTTGTGGGTTCGATCTCCACTTGGGGGAATGATTTATTATATAATATATTCATTTCTTAGCTTTGGCACCAAAGCAAAAGCCCAGCGTTGAGTATCGCCTCCCAAGACGATACTCAACGCTGGGCCATACCTCAAAAAAATTATGGTATGGTGTTTTGGGAAGATATTCAACGCTGGGCTTCAATGGAAAGTGAGGAACGGAGTGTCTTAACACTAGGTTCACTCTGCCTATGCTGCCGATCTGGTGTCACATGTCACTAATATAATAAAGTTGAATATACAGTCGCAGCGATTGAATTTCCCGCCTACTCAAGGAAATTATTAATAATCTCCATATTCAAATTCTGGTGACGACGAAATTCTATAGC
>JAATLQ010006695.1:0-21436 GCA_013421005.1 Heliconius erato x Heliconius himera | reverse complement strand
ATATATATATATATATATATATATATATATATATATATATATATATATATATATATATATATATATATATATACATATTTATATTTTATGTAGAATGAATGATCTTAGTTTTAAAAATTTTCTATAGATATAAAATATTTATTTATAAGAAATACCCTAACCGCTTACTATTTTTATTGACAAATAAAAGTCGTAATCGGTTAAGGTGGTTTTATCATTATTTGAAAATATAATCTAAATCATTTGTCAATCAATTGAAACATTTATAAGTTATAAATCAGCTTCACGCTGTATCCCGCACACAGCAGGGTAGGCAGAACTTAGTGTTAAGCCACTCCGTTCCACACTTTCTGCCGGATTCTAGAGGCATTGCGTGTTGAGTGGCAAAACTTAACGCCGCGCTTTGCCTCGACACCAGAGCGAAGAAATGGAAGTAAATATTTCACTTCCTCTAAAGGAATCGAACCCACAAAGACGGTTATACGGTCACACTTTGTACCCCTGCGCCACGTCTGGTATAAAGTTTATATTAAAAAGTATTTTAAGCTCAAAAGACTAGAATTGTATTTTATTGTAATTGATGAATTAATAATTTGTCATTTTATAAATTCCGTAATAAGGAAAAATGTAAGTTATTTTACCTCTCTAACTGTAACAAACACAGAATATTTAAGTTTTCCCGAATAAAAAAGTTATTTTGTATATATTAAATGACATAAAAATCTTGTTACAATAAAATCAGCTTCACGCTATATCCCGCACACAGCAGGGTAGGGAGAGGGAACCTAGTATTAAGACACACCGTTCCCCACTTTCCATTGGGTTCTGGATGCATAGCGCGTTGAGTGGCGGAGCTCAACGCTGCGCTTAGCCTCGACACCAGAGCGAAAAAATGGAAATATAAATTTAAGTAAATATTTCATCTCCTCGATTGGCGATCGAACTTACAACCAGTCGGTTTTACAGTCACACTTCGTGCCGCTGCGCCACGACTGGCCTCAAACAATATTATAATTATAATAAGATATTAAATAAATATTCAAACATAATTTAGCTTAAAAGGTAGGTACCATGTTAAATTCCCTATACAAGCGAGACCTTGTACGGAGTTTGGCAGACGCGGCGCCGCCGTCCCGCTATTGACCCGGCTATTTATAGCGACGACACGAGTTGATCGTGGCGTTACTTTTGGATTTTTTTTATTATTTGTATGATTTATATATGTATTTATGAAGTAAGTGTAGTTGAGGAGGTCAGTCGTGGCGCAAGACAAGACTGTAAACACGAGGGGATAGGTTGTGGGTTCGATTCCCCACAAGGAAATTGAAATATTTAATGTTTTCGTTTCTTCGCTCTGGTGTTGGGGTAAAGCGTGGCGTTGTGTTCCGTCACTCAACACGCAATGCCTCCAAACCTCTGCCTATCCCGCCCCATACGGGATGAAACGTGAAGCTAAAAAAAATATTAAAATATATCGTTGAATTAAACATGTTTAGAATAAAAATAAACACAAATAATTTGAAGTATTAATACAAATTAAATATTTTCTTGATTTTCAAAGCCAATTGCTTATTTCGGCAATGATTCTTTTTTTACCTTTATTTAACTATATTTAATAATTTTCTTCAGTTTATAAATACTGTAGTACTGTAGTGATATTTCTCAAAAAAAAAAATCTTAAATCTGTTGATTTATAAAGTACTTACATTGTAAACAACTAATCTCTATGTTATTACAATTCTAGATATCTCTTATTATATAACACGTAAACAGAGGGTCCAATCCAATTTTGTTCCACCCTCCTAACTAATAAATGTACTTCAGCCTAATTTATCCATAAATCCCTTTATGGAAACCCTCCCTCCGGTTTTCATATATGAAATATGAAAACCTTACGTTTTATATATTTTATAAAAGGTTCTCCTCTGGTCATTTATTTATATGGTCAAGTTTCAAATGTGAAAAGAATAGATTTTATCTGTCATATTTTTTTTGGTTCACGTAGAAAACTTCACAGCTTTTAATTTAAAATCTTACAGGCTTATAGATTATTTTTACATTTTTTGACAGAATACCATAATGTTTAATTTTTTTTCATTCAGCAGAAGTTTCGTGCAAAATATATTTTTAAAAATTTAAAATGTTTAGGAAATATTTGACAAAAATATTTTAATCATCGTTATCTATTTGTTTTTGTTTTCCCCCAAAAAAAAAGAGTTTTTTTACCACGAACGTTAAATTTAATGATAGAAATTTAATAATATGGTGCACTAAGAACTTTATGATTAAAGGTCCAAATCATACTTACAGTATAATGATATTTATGAAAGTCAGTACTTAAACGGAGGCCAGTCATGTCGCAGGGGCACAAAGTGTGACTGGAAAACCGGCTGGTTGTGGATTCAATCCCCACTCAAGAAGATGAAATATTTACTTAAATTTATATTTCCATTTCTTCGCTCTGGTGTCGAGGCAAAGCGCGGCGTTGAGTTCTGCCACTCAACAAGCAATGCCTCCACAATTCGTCAGAAAGTGGGGAACGGAGTGTCTAAGCATCTGATTTATTGATTATTAGTACTTAAGTTGGTTATGTTAGATTAAAAGTAGAGTCAAATTTACAACCCAGTATGTATTGAATATTGGCTAAACAGGTGGAAAGAGAAAAGTAGAGTGTTATTTTGAAAAAGGCTAACACAAAAAGCAAAAAAAAAATTAAAATATCAAAAGGGAAAAATCACACTCACTTCATTTAAACTATATTGCGTACTATATTGTGTAATCGTACATTCGTGACTGTATTGACGTTTCAGATTTATGTGTGTCGCAACAATTAACAAAATTACAAACCGTCCCTCGACACGCATCCATTATTTATTCTGCTGTTTTTGGGGTTAAAATTAAATACTAATAATATGTTTTAAACTAGATTTAACAGTGAGGCCAGTCGTGGCGCAGGGACACAAATTGTGACTGTAAAACCGACTGGTTGTGGGTTCGATCCCCACTCGAGGAGATGAAATATTTGCTTAAATTTATATTTCCATTTCTTCGCTCTGGTGTCGAGGACAAACGCGGGGTTGAGTTCTGCCACTCAACACGCAATACCTCCAGAATCCGGCAGAAAGTGGGGAACGGAGTATCTTAACACTAGGTTCCCTCTGCCTACCCTGCAGTGTCCGGGATACAGCGTGAAGCTGATAAAAGAACATTTCGATCTTTGCATATAATAAAATTGTAAGGGATCGCTGTCTGTTCATGAACAGTATACGAGAAAATCTCTATATTGGTAGCATTTATAAATGTAATAGAACACAAAACAATATTTTTAAAGTCTCTCTCTCTCTCTCTCTGTGCGTTTGTGCATGCTAATTTTGAAAAGGGTTTAACCCATTTAAATGCAGTTTTCACTAATATATTTTGACAAGCTACCCTTAAAAGTATTTGTTTTCTCACAATGACCTTTAATTTAATTTTCTTTCAATATAAAATGTTTAATTCGATACAACAACAGCTGTAAGATTTTGTGTTATTGTACTGGTCCAAATTTTAGTTCTCAATGTATAGATTTTTTTAGCGTCAGGCTGTATCTGAACTGTAGGCAGGTACTACTTAGTATTAAGGCTTCCACTTCCGCTCCCTATTTTCCACAGAATTCTGGAGTCATTGCGTGTTGAGTGACAAAAGTCAACGTGACGCGTGTTTCGACGCCAGAGAGTAAAAAAATAAATATTTCATTTCCTCGAGTGAACCTGTAACCTGTCGCGTTTACAATCACACCTTTGTGTCCCTGCGCCACGACTGGCCTCAAACTTATGTGTATATGAGTATACTGTCTTTAAAATTATAATGCTATTAAAAATCTAGTGATATTTAAATATAAAAATGTAAAACATTTACTCTTTTGTAAATATGTCTTTACCCATTCAATTCAATACTACCTAAATGAAATTAGTCTCTTACGTAGAATTATTTTCGCATACTTCCGGTATGAACGACGTATATTTAAATTTTTATATACCAAGTAATTCTAAAATGCCATTAAAAATCTCATTTCATCGCCATTTTGCAATGTACATATTAGAAAAGAGCTTCATGAACATTTCTGATTTCTTATTTGAGATATTTTTATGAGAGATGTATATAAGTTAAAGGATTTTATAAATCTAAATAACATATATTCAAAAATTAAACTTCAAAGCTTCTAAAAAATATGTATAATAAGATACTAGCGCCATTTTCAGCTTAAAAACTACAATATACTATGAAACAGCACACTAGCGCCATACTTCAGCACGAGAAAATTAGGAAGTAATATAATCCTTGTTTAACTTCACGTAAGATAGATGGCGTTACATACTCAAAGTTTTAAAAAAATATTTGCATTGATATTTATTATAGTTATAACTTTTTAACATATGAGATTTTTAAGTTACTATCGTTATCAATAATATTACTAAATTAATAAATAAAATTTATTCAATATTGTTATGGCTTTGTCATTTATGATGGGGCAGAATGTTAATAAGTAAATATTTTTTTTCTCTCCTCCAACTCCGAATTTGCAAGGCACACACATTGACATATTTTTTAAAAAGTCAAATTTTCATTTTTACTCAAATAACAGAGCATACAAAGAAAAAAAAATAATGTCAAGGTACTGCGTACTCGGTTCTGTAATTGAAATTCGGGACTTTTGTATGTAAGCCGCTTCATACAGTCTGGTGGAAAACAGAAAAAAAAAACCCTACCGGGAAACGAACCTACAAACGCTGATGGTTGACACCCATTGATGGTTAAAATAACATATAATAATATTTATATATTGAAGCCAGTTGTGAGCAGAGGCACAAAAGAGTAAATACTACTAGGTTCGATATCTACTCGAGGGAATGAAATATTTAATATTTTAATTTCTTCGCTCTGGTGTCGAGGCTGAGCGCGGCGTTGAGTTCCACCACTCAAGACGCAATACCAAAATTCGGCGAAAAATGGGAAACAGAGTATCTCGACACTAGTTTCCCTCTACCTAGGCTACTCTACCAAGATACAACGAGAAGATAAAAAAAACAACTTTTAATTAAAAACATTCAAAATAAATTACCTTAAAATCTGATAGCAAAAAGCACAAAGCTCACCAGCACCAGCAATCTAGTAAATGTGCTGATGGTGTGACCCTGACACCACCACGCGAGGTCGCGTGCCTCCAGGGCTAACTGATCTAACAATACACTTTAAATGCCACTACTCTGTAAAGGTTACTTGCTTCACACTTTCCCATTCCTAATTATGAATATATATGTATACAATTTATAGGAACAATTTGATGTATGTATTGACATTAAGTTTATTTTTATAGCATTTTTTTATAAGAGACTGCTAATTTGCAAACTAAAGTATTTATAAATTTAAAATAGATAATATAATAGAGGTCATTTGAGGTCCATCATCAGTCCAGAGGCAAAGTGGTACAAGCTTGTGACTGTGTTGTGCGTTCGTTTCCCACTCATGGCTTAGGCTTTAATTAAACGTTTAGGTAACTAAACTTTTAATGAAGTGTCTAAATGGTAGCGGAGTGTCTTAACACTTGGGTTTCTACTACTTTCTACTACCCTGCTATGTGCGGGATACAGCGTGAAACTAAAACAAAAGAAAATCTATTGTTGAGAGTTTGAATTCTTCACATAGAGATTATATTACAATTAAATATTTAAATATTCAGAGAGAGATAGAGCTCTACAGTGGCCGAATATCAGAATACAGTCGAATAATGTAATATACGTTACGTATTATCTAGGAGGAAAAAAAAACAACTTTACGCTGTATCCCGCATATAGCAGGGTAGCTAGAGGAAATCCAAGTGTTAAGACACTCCGCTATTATTTCGACACTTCCATTCCCCACTATCCGCCTAAAAGTCTAGTTATCGGGGCGTTTAATCAAATATATTAAATAGTACATTTTTCGGGGCATTGCGGGTTGAGTGGTGTAACTCAACGCCGGACTTTTGTCATGGTGTCAGAATGAAGAAATGAAAATATTAAATAATAATAAATCATTCGTATGAGTAGGGTCGAACCCACAACCGTCGCGTTAGAGTCATATCTCATCTAGGAAAAATATATGATGATATTTATATATTTTTTCGAGAATTATTACAGAAAGTTACTTTAACAATGAAATATTAACGTGTCGTTATGTAGACGATGAGTAAAACGGAAATAGATAATAAAAAATCACAAATGTTTCTAACAAAAATTTAAACCAAAGACGTAATCTACATTACATCTACAAAAAAAAAAATCAGCTTCACGCTGTATCCCGCACACAGCAGTTTAGGCAGAGGGAACCTAGTGTTAAGATACTCCGTTACCCACTTTCTGCCGAATTCTGGAGGCATTGCGTGTTGAGTAGTAGAACTCAACGCCGCGCTTAACTTCGACACCAGAGCGAAGAAATGGAAATATAAATTTAAGTAAATGTTTCATCTCCTCGAGTGGGGATCGAACCCACAACCAGTCGGTTTTACAGTAACACCTCGTGCCGCTGCGCCACGACTGGCCTCTACATTCACATAATCAATTCCTACAATTTATATTTAATCTATGACAAAAACTAAATATATTCACTATAAATTGAACAATGACTTTAAGGAAAATGTATAAATAAATATTTTGATAGTTAAATTTAAAATGGAGTTATAAATTCGCAACACAAACAACAGTTCTGTTTTCACAGTGGATTTAATACACCAACTTCTGCAGGGCCACCTGCTCCTATGTTTACTATTAGTATTTCCTACCGACATTTATTATATAGGTATATTTTGTCGTTTTCTTTTGCAAAATTAGTGCATAAGAGTCTAATTAATTTAACTTTTGGTTCGAAAAATACTTAGGTCGTGCTTTTCTTTCACATCACGAAAAAAAATATGCAATAAACGTGAAATTTAAAATAATTTAAATTATAGAAGTTCCTTCAGTTTCTTTTAGCAAAATTATTCCATATACATATAGTTATATAAATAATATTTTCACATAAAGAACATATGGCAGAGGAGATAGAGTCACTTAGTGTTAACTCACTCGTTTCTACATTTTACATCTAATTTGCGGCGGGTCGAGTGACAAGACATAATACCGCACTTTGTACCACAGCGAGAAAATTTAAAAGAATGAAAGATAATAATTTCCTCGAATGGGCACCGAACCCACAACAATCGTGTTTATATTACAATGTAGTTTCACAGTCTCATAAATTATAGCAAAATTTTGTATATATATCCCTTTTGCGATAACTAATATAAAACGATATTTAGTAGTACTCCTTATAATTTTCTCTATTATTTTTCATCATAGCATTGTAGGCATGGGAAACCTGAAAACCTAGTGTTAAAACACTCCATTAAGACATCCGTCTCTACTTTCCGTAACAATTACGAAGCATTGCGTGTTGAGTGGCGGAACTTAACCCCGCTCTACTCTATTATTAACAATAACATCCCCTCCACACATATAAGACTAAAATCGATAGCTACAAACCGAAATTACCACAGCGCTGCCCTCATTAAAAAAAGGTCGGAAGTTACTATTGTTCCCCTGGAGGTGGTGGAGGTGGTGTAAAGCAATTTGCAAAACCAACGAATAGTTACAATAGATACGTGGAATTAATTTAACTTTGTATCCACGAACAAAGGCAAGCAAATTAGCTTGTAAAAATTTGGCCGACTAACTTAATTTACAACGAGTACCGACAGTGCTACACTTTTTCAAATTAAAATTGGCCCCAAAAAACAACAATTAAGAGACCTCGTAGCATTTCGGAATAACGCAATTTGCCCAAAGCCATTTCGTGGTAGAACATTTTTATTAGGAACGCTAACTAATCCTTGCCTTATTGGATTAAAAGATGCAAAAATTTTTTTTAGTTTCACGTTGTATCCCGCACGTAGCTGGATTGGCAGAGGGAACCTAGAGTTAAGACACTTTGTTCCTCATTTTCACCGAATTCTGGAGGTGTTGAGTGACGGAACTCAACGCAGCGCTTGGCTCGACACCAGAGCAAAGAAATGAAAATATTAAATATTTAATTTCCTCGAGTGGGAGTCGCACCTACAACCTATCTCGTCTGTGCCACGACTGGCCTTCACTCGCAACTGGATTAGAAGACGCCATGCAAAAATGTATTATAAGAAGGTTTCTTATATGATAAACAGTTTCTTGAATATGAATTTCAAATTAGTACTTATTTAAAAGTGTTGCCTTCATGGAACGTGTACACCCAACGGAAAACTCGTGATTACAGCCATAAATTATTAATGACGTGAAAAATATATATGGGTATTTATTATGGTTTCTATTAAATATACTTATAGTTTGTGATAATATTTTCTTGTTTTTAGGGTTTCGTATCTTTTAAGGGAAAATGGAACCCTTATAAGAGCCTTTTATCTCAGGAACGCTTGGTGATATCGAATTGACATTCACCTAAATCTACGGCCCCATGATTTCCTGAAAAAAATCTATATTTATTTAAAAAATATTACTTCAGTTTAACCTATAATTATGAAATTTTTCACCTAGCAATTACAGGTAGTATTTCAGGAAAACTATATACATAGGTATAGGTTGTGGTTAGATCCTAAAAATTAATAGTCTTAAAAGGGAAACAAAATTTAATATTAAAGCCGCTAGTTTAAGTAAGGTATCAGATGAAACGTCTCTGCGCAAGCTAAGCCTGAATTTCAGAAAATCTCCAATTTTTGTACGGAGCCATTCGAAACACTTATCAAAAAGTCTATCTTTATACATTATGTTATTCACTTGTTTTTTTTTTATAATAAAATAAAATTATGTAAATATTATAATGGGTTAGAGGCCGGTCGTGGCGCAGTGGCACGAGGAGGAGATGAAATATTTACTTAAATTTATATTTTTATTACTTTGCTCTGGTGTCCAAGTTAAGCGCGGCGTTGAGTTCTGCCACTCTACACGCAATTGCTCCAGAATTCAGCAGAAAGTGGGGAATTTGTTTATTTAAGCTTATATTTTTTTATCCTTTTGAAAAGTGAAAATAACTTCAAAAATTTATTTAATAAATATTCGTATAGTTCAAGAGGGCGAAGCCGCGCGGGCCCGCTAGTGTAAAATGTTGTGGTTGGTTGTTATGGCTCTGCATACATAGTTTACCGTTAGAGTGCCGTAGTAGTTATTTACAAATATAACATTATAATCAATCAGTTTCACCTACAGAACCTAGTGTTAAGACACTCCGTTCCCTACTTTCCGCCAATTCTGGAGGCATTGCGTAGTGAGTGGCGCGCTCAACGGCGCGTACTCAACGGCGCGCTTTGCCTCAACACCAGAGCGAATAAATGTAAATAAATATTTAATTTCCTCGAGTGGGGATCGAATCCACAACCAGTCGATTTTACATTCACACTTTGTGCCCCTGCGCCATGTATGACCTCGTTGATGAGATATCTCATTCATAAATACGTAATTTTAATTAACAAAGCATATACATATACACGTACATATTGTATGTTTGTACTACAAACTAACATTCAATCCGTTTAAACTTTGACCCACATAGCATCGTCGTCAAATCAAGGTAAAATTATAAGAGAATCCAACGCTAAAGCCCTCGTTAGGTGGAACATACTTCATTCTGTCAGCATCCCCCGAGATATATCAGATCGGACTGACCCTGAATATACATAATTAAAGCACGAACAGCTCTCCAGAGATTTATCAGTGCTTTAGTTCATTTGAAACGGCGCGCCATTGTTGCTACATTTATTTAAAACCTGATACAATTTACAACTTGACATTTTTAACTTTTAATGTTATACTTACTAGTAGATTATGTAGTTGTAGGGTTTTTTTGTTATTTATTTATTTTATATAAAATGTATGGAGATGATTGTTTATTTTGGCATTAAATTTTATATAAATTTAGATTTAGAGGCAACCCTAATATGAAGATATTCCTTTCTTCATTTAGTTTTTTTTAGGGTACGTAGAGAGAGTTCCTTCTGTATTTTCTTTCTAAATTTCTCGCACCGCCACGGAGCTTAATGCAGCGGTTAGTCTTATAACCATAGCGATCCAATGAAAATAATTAATTCAAACGAGTGAATTCGAATCGCAACCCACCCTATATGTAAATATATGTGCGTCTGCACCACAACGGCATTCGTTTGTATTGGGAATAATTACGAAAATTTAATCATTAAGATAATATGTATTTAGAAAATAGATATAGAAACTTTTTTAAATAACGTAGAAAAGAGCTGTTTATTTAAAAAAAATATTAAAACTATTCTTGCAATATTTAAAGAGCCAGAACGTATATCTCAGAAACATATCTGTTTTGATACTGAACATAAACAATAATATTAAAAGTGTTGTTAGATTAGTTCAAAGACATTCATTTCATTGAAAACATTACGTCATTTGGCGCATTTGATCCACACTTAATAAGAGAGCGTAAGTTTTAGTTGTACAAAAAGAATATTGAAATTGAAAAGTAATTTAAAATAAATCAGCTTCACGCTGTATCCCGCACACAGCAGGTTCGGCAGAAGGGACCTAGTATTCACTCTGTTCCCTACTTACCGCCGTATTCTGAAGGCATTGCGTGTTGAGTGGCGGGATTCTATATAAGAAATGGAAATATAAATTTAAATAAATATTTCCTCGAGTGGGGATCGAACCCACAACAGTCGCGTTTACAGTCACAGTTTGTGCCCCTGCGCCATGAGGCCAATCAAAAAGTAATTTAATAAAATTAATCAATTTTAAACACATTATCTACATACTAAGATATCGAACTACACAGCGGTACTTTACATTTTTCCTCCCGATGTGTGAGTTACCCATATCTCAGGAAATAGCTTTTATTTTATTTTTTTTAGCTTCACATTGTATCCCGTATATGGTAATATAGACAGAGGGAACCCGGGAATTTAGTGTTATCACTTTCTGTTCTGTTAAGATACTTCCCTCTACCACTTTCCGCCGAATTCTCAAGGCTTAATGTATTGAGTGTGGCAGAAATCAACACCGCCTTTTTTCTCGTTAGCAAAGCGAGTATGTGAAAATATGAAATATTCTTTGACTGGAAATCGAACCCATAACCTATCTCATTTACAGTTGCGCGTTTGTATCCGTGCACCGCGACTAGCATATCAATACGTTTGAAATTTAATTATTCCATCTTGGTTATGTGGCAAAATCTAAATGGTATAACAAATAAAGTACAGAGCGCTCGCTTGCTTTTAAACTTCAGTTGCCATCCATATTGAACCTTCAAAAAAATATAAAAAAACTGACTAAAATCTAATTTTGCCCCCAAAAATGCAGAGAGCTCGTTTTAACTCTCTTACAGAGAAACAAGGATTATTTTCAAAGCTAAGTTAACGACCCAAAGCGGAAATGCTGTGAATGTAAAAAATTTACTCGCGCCATAACTAAAGATTGAAGCGAGCCATATTTAAGTATTAGCACAAACAAAAAAATTAAAATACAGTTTATGCTCTGTTTTATATGCATCATAAACATTTGAATCAACATTCGGTGGTTGAACGGCCTTGTGGATGGTGAATTCTTATGTTTTATAGATATGTAGATAGGTATTGACAGCTGTTGTAATTAGGTTTTTTTTCACGCTTTATCCCGTATATGGTAAGAGTAGGGTAAGCATAGCATAGAGTCAAGACACTTAGCTCTCCACTCTTCGCTAAATTCTGGAGGTGTTACGTGTTGAGTGGCAAAATTCGATACCGCGCTTTGGCTTGATAACCAGACCAAAAAAAAAGGGAAACATTAAATATTTCATTTCCTCGAGTAGGAATCGAACCCACAACCTGTTGTGTTTACAATTACTTAAATACAAATAAATTATTAATTTTCCACCTAATTCGTAATTTATTTAATGTCTTTGATAATTAAGCTTTATTGATTTTAAAATTTTGTATAGGATTAGTACAGCGTTGAGACAAAAAATATAATAAAAAATACACTTCCACATGATATTGTCGAAATATTTACTATTTCAAATATTTACTATTCGTCAGCTTCACGCTGTATCCCATACACTGCAGGGTAGGCAGAGGGAACCTAGTGCTAAGACACTCCGTTCCCCACTTTCTGCCGAATTCTGGAGGCATTGCGTGTTGAGTGGCAGAACTCAACGCCGCGCTTTGCCTCGACACCAGCGAAGAAATGAAAATATAAATTTAAGTAAATATTTCATCTCCCCGAGTGGGGATTGAACCCACAACCGGTCGGTTTTACAGTCACACTTTGTGCCCCTGCGCCACGACTGGCCTCTACTTACTGTTCGTCTTGAAATAAAAACCCTCCATACACTTTCCTTATTAAGGAACTAGTTAAAAGTTTTATCGAAACTAAAACTACAAAAGTAAGAAAGTGCTGAAGCTATTTTAAAATATTTACTTACATACACTTTAAGATTAGGTTATATATTCTGAAGGTATTATTTATAATATATTTATTGCAAAGTAAAAGGGGCCTACTGTATTTGTAAAGTAGATCGTAGGTTCAAAACAACGATGTTGTTTGCAGAAATTTAAACAAAAGTTATGTTTCTTTTATGCATACAATTATTTTATTTATTTCTGTTATACTGTAAAATTCTATATTATGTAAAAATGTGGACTATATGTTGTACTTACAGTTACCTAAGTAAATTTTTTTCTCATTTACATGTTTTCACTTTAGGTCGTACAGTGTGTATTTTGTGATGTTTCCAATATCTATCTCACTATAGGATCTTACAAGAACAATTAAGTTAAGTAATCATCTTGAGGCCGCCTTTGTGCCTGTAAACGTGTTTATGGGTTCGATTCCCACTGAGGTAAATGATTATTTATTAATATTTTTATTTCTTCGCTCTGGTAACAAAACCAGGCGCGGCGTTGTAATCCGCCACTCACCACACAATGCCTAGAAAATTCGGTAGAAAGTAGGAACAAAGCGTCTTAGCAATTGGATCCCTCATCTGACCCTGCTAAATGCAAAATACAGCGTGAAGCTAAAAAAACCTATAAAAATATTAATAAATAAACAAACATTTTTAATCCACACTTAGACAAGAAAAATACATTTTTAGAAACGTATAAATAATTAATGTGGACGTAGCGGGATTTCAGACCGCGCCTCTTGGAAACGGTCTCAAAATTTTATATCGTCTGGAATTTTTTTATACGTTTCTGAAAAAGTAAAAAAAAAAAACATCTTACCCACCACCAAAAACCACAAAAAAAGCGAAACTAACTAACCAAAGAACCCATCCCCAATCCAGATGCGAAGATGGTGGAGGCGGCGCGGCGACAGGGGCGGGCGGGCGCACGGCCTCGCTGCGGCTGGCCAACGGGCGCGTGGCGGCGCAGTCCGCGGAGCAGCTGCCCCACTCGCCCGCGGACTGCGCGTCCGTGCGCATATCTATCGACAACACGAACACCTGCTGCACGGACTCGCTGGTCACGGCGCTGGACGATGAGACTCTGCTGCTGGGTTAGTGATGATCATTTGATGGTTTGATTTTCAGGAATGGAGTAGGAGAGGTGGTGGCGCAGGTACAAGGCGGTGTGTTCGATTCACACTCAAGGAAATTAAATATTTGATGTTTTCTTTTTTTTTCACATTGGAGAGTGGGGAGCAGAGGGTTTTAGCATTAGGCTCTCTCTGCCTAGCCTGCTACATGCAGGATGTATCCTGAAGCTGAAAAAAAAATAGAATTATTAAATTTCTGTTTCAGCATATTTATAGTACGTACATTACATATGAAATACCAATTACAAGTAGAAATATTTAAAAATGTGTAACTAATGGAATATAGCAGGATTTAAATTTCTTCTTGGAATTCTATACGGATAGTTCTAAGTTTCAAAAAATTTAACTAACTAAAACTATATTATTTGTTAATTTAACGGCTATTGGGCCGAAAGTAAAGAAATAGCATACATTTTAAAGCCAAAAGTTTTCTATCGATACATTTACCTACTTTTATTTATTTTATTTTTTTTTTACAAAATAATAGAGACCCGACAGAGATAAATAGAAAGCCCAGAAAACGTATAAATAAAAACAAAATATCATATGCACTCTACAAGCCTCAAAAAGATAATCACTGTAGTATCAAACCTTCCCATGTAACATAGGCCTTATAAAGAAATCATTAAAGAATATGATATATCATGATATTTATCATTAAAATACATTTTTGAGTTTTAGTGACACAAAATTTGAGATTGAGGCCAGTCGTGGCGCAGCGGCACGAAGTGTGACTGTAAAACCGACTGGTTGTGGGTTCGATCCCCACTCGAGGAGATGAAATATTTACTTAAATTTATATTTCCATTTCTTTGCTCTGGTGTCGAGGTTAAGCGCGGCGTTGAGTTCTGCCACTCAACACGCAATGCCTCCAGAATTCGGCAGAAAGTGGGGAATGGAGTGTCTTAACACTAGGTTCCCTCTGCTTACCCTGCTGTGTGCGGGATGCAGCGTGAAGCTGATTAAAATTTGAGATTTCAATCTGTGGTTCATTCTGGGGTTCTCCTAAGAAGTACGAGATAATAAATAAACACTCTTCTTCATTTTTATAAATGATTATATAATAAAATAAAATGTTTTTTACAAGTAGACGTAGACGTCTTTAGAAAATATAATGACTTGATTTATGACTGAATTGATTTTTTTATCTGTTTTAATTTTCTATTTTCATGCAAAATTTTCGAAATTACAAAAAAATGTTTGGATATGATTAAATTATTTTATTTCCAATTTTCAAACAGTTCAGTAAAATATAAATAAAGCTAATACAAGTTAGACCGTACCGTAGACCTTTCCGATAAATTATAACTTTTGGTTACGATTAATATACACAAATGCATTTAATGGTATTATTCTAAATACTATTATTCTAATTAATCAATATTTAATACAGTAAATAAATATTTTTTAAATCCATGGCCTGTCTGTGGGGCCTGTGTGTGTGTGTGTGTGTCTAATCTGACAACATTGAAATCCTAAGCAAAATCAAGAGGGTTAGTTTATCGAAAAACTTAATTAACACTCTAATTATACCTACAAAATTTTACAAGAAACTAAAATTCTTCTTTTCTTAACAACGGAAGTAAACGTTTTCCTTGGCCATCAGAACCAAGTCACAGTAACGGCTCGTCTCGTCGCAATATTGCTAAACTTGCATCATCGCTTAATTCCGTTTTAAAATAGATCTCACGAGACGGATTTATTAACCACGAGTTTCCTGTGAGTCAAACAGAAGCAGGTAAACGACACAGTTACAGTGTAAGATCGGATATATTTCATTAAACATTCTAAAACTGCTGTTAGTTATACTTAAAGCTTTTAAGAAGCATATTAGTGCATTATCCATATATCACCAATATTGATATATGAGGAAAGTGATGAACGGAGTGTCTTGACACTAGGTTATGTTTTGCTATATGTGGGGTAAAAAAGAAGCTGATAAAAAAAAATTATAGGTACATTGTGCACTGGATTAGACGCATAGCTTTTAAATTCCATCAGCTTCAGGCTGTATCCCGCACACAGCAGAGTAGGCAGAGGGAACCTAGTGTTAAGATACTCCGTTCTTCACCTCTGGAGGCATTGCATGTTGAATGGCGGAACTCAACGCCAACGCAACGCTTGTCCTCGACACCAGAGCGAAGAAATGGAAACATAAATTTAAGTAAATATTTCACCTCCTCGAGTGGGGATCGAACCCACAACCAGTCGGTTTTACAGTCACACTTTGTGCCCCTGCGCCACGACTGACCTCAAATATTAGAGAACCTATAATATAAAAATATTGTAACATCAATCTAAAAATATTCATGAAAAAGTAAATCCCATATATTCATCCATACATTTAGAAATTTTTATTTTACAGCTTTGGTGACAAATAAATCGCTCGCAAATAAATTTATTACCTTATAAAAAGCAAAATAAACTGTGAAAAATTTTATTCACAATAAAAAAAATACTTTGAATATATAATGAACCAGAGATACGAGATTGGGTTGATGTGTTGATCATACATTCAACTTTTATAATTTACCCTTAAGTACTATAAAGAGACCATTTTGTTGCTAAAATAAGTACAGATGAGCTTGTTTATGATTTTATTAGTATTACATCATGGTGCTGTCAGCAGCGTCTGAGTGTCAATGCGATGGTTGTTGGTTCGATTCTCACTCAGGGATTTTTTTTGACAAAAATGACGTTGAGTTCCGCCAGTCAACCTGCAAGGTCTAAAGGAAGGTGTTATCGACAGGTTTATTGAGTAGTTAATGGTGACACTGTAAGACCATCTCTCACTGCACCACAATCTCTATGACCACCAATGACCAACCCTAACATTGACACAGAAAATAGCTAATTGGTACTGATGACACTTCTAGCTCTCATGAATTCTCATGAAGTACTCCATTTTTCTGAGAGACCGATTCATGTTCCCTTCAAACCACAATTTATGTATAATTAAGAAAAACACATGACCAAAAAAGGCACGATCCATCAAAATGTTTGGCCTACAACAAATCAAATAAAAAAACTCCGCAACTTTTAGAATTCCGGCGGAAATAAAGAACGGTGTGTCACGGAGGGTTCGTTCCATAAAAAAATATGAAGTGAACACAAAAAATGATTATGCGTTGCGTTTAATTCTTTTTTGTTAGAGAATGCAGATTGGCATTTTTTCAATTTCACAAAAACCAACTTAAATGCTTTTTTTTCTTACAGTACAATATCGGGAGCTTAACTTAAAAATATTATTTTTATGTATTGTAGCCGTCGTGGCGCAGGGATACAAGGGTGTGACTGTTATGTGACTTTTGTGGGTTCCATCCCCACTCGAGGGAATGAATTAATAAATTATTTCTTTTGTCCGTTCTGGCACCAAGGCATATAAGACTAAAACTAAAACTCAGCAAAGAATGGGGAACGGGGTGTCTTACTACGAGGTTCCCTCTGCTTACCTTGCTATATGCGGGACACAGCGTAAACCAGATTTTGTTTATCTATAAGAATATTAAAAACGATTTATTACTAACTACAAATCGCATTTATTTAGAATAAAAGCACATAGAGTCTATTGAAAAAGTTAAAATATTGTGTGCTAAGATATTTTAGGAATATAACAACTTTAGATTTCAATGGTGATTTTAAGACATCTAAATGATATTAATTATGTAACGAATATTATAATATAATAACTGAAAGATAAAGTTTTCTGAAACCGGTATTTACCGGATTGCGTAGTCCATAAAAGAGAGTAAAACTTGTATGTAAAACAAGAAAAATAAACTAGTAAGAAAAAAGAATAGTAATAGAAAAAATAAATATTATAATGTAAATAAAATAAATAAATATTGATGAATAAGAAAAAAATGTTGTAGAACTTAGACATTTATCGGGTTCTTTGTAACTATTCTACGTAAGGTTTTTATTTTTTGTTTATTTTAATTTGCCAGCTTTTTGTAAATTATTTTGTTTAAAAATAAAATATATCTATATGTCTATATAACGATGGAAACATATATAATTTAATAAAGGTATATTTTTGTGTCAAGAACATCATAACTTATTAATAAATATAAAATATTATTGATTGATTGATTATCACACGCAATTAGCCTAGTGACTTAAATCATTAAAAATATATTCGACCCTAAAATTTATCTTATATATACTAATATCAAAAGAAATTTAGATAAATGTTCATAGAACGACTCGGATACATCGCGCTCTTTCATTCACCATCAATTAACCCCAAAACGAATTTAATATTTCACAACGTTTCAAAATTCTATTCGCATCAAAATCTTTGCTAATACAGTAAAAGACTCGTTCGAATTGTAAATAAAAGAATTTTATAGTAGATGAACCAGCTTCACGCTGTATCCTGCACACAGCAGGGTAGGCAGAGGGAACCTAGTGTTAAGACACTCCGTTTCCCAATTTCTGCCAAATTCTGGAGGCATTGCGTCTTGAGTAGTAGATGAACGTACTTAGGAATTCCGTAATGCATTCTACATTTATTTGGACGGAATATTATCACGAAATTCTTATATCACAATATAATTGGAAATATAAATATTGAAAACCACGAAAGCAATCATAAACAGATTGCTCGTGGTAATTTTAATTCAGCTGATTTAAACATTTTTTAAAATTTAAGATATGACACCGCACATGACATGACATGACACACTTATGTTCTCTACAACAATCTAAATATATATTTGTATTTTATGTACATAATATATTTTTAGTATTATATAATAATGTAAATATTCTATTTAGTGCACCGCCCACTCTTATTGAAAGGTTGCCTGGATTGCTTTAAGCGATAAGACCGCCTTATTGTACTTTTTTTATTATTTTTAAGCTTTTATTGTATTTTATTTTTGTAGAGGCCAGTCGTGGCGCAGGTGTGCAGTGTTTGCACAAAGTGTGACACAAAAACCGACTGGATGTGGGTACGATCCCCACTCAAAGAAATGAAATATTTATTTACATTTATATTTTCATTTCTTCACTCTGGTGTCTAGGCAAAAAGCGTGGCGTTGAGTTCTGCCACTCAACACGAAATGCCTCCAGAAATTGGCAGAAAGTGGGAAACGGAGTGTCTTAACACTAGGTTCTCTCTGCGTACACTGCTGTGTGTGGGATACAGCGTGAAGCTGATTCAATTTAATTTTAATTTATTTTTATAAAGTAAATATACATACAATAAAATATTATTATTATAATAAATAAATTATCTCCAAATATACATTTCAATACATCCACATAAAAAAATTAAAATGAACTTAACATCGCGAGGAGGAACCATATTCCATAACACATATTTGAATCTGACACACTTCACTTATCCAATCAACTCTAAGCTCGAACGCACCGGCACAGAACACAGGAACAAAAAAAAACAGTAACGTTACCAAATTACCCAATCAGTACGATGCCTGTATCATTATAAGTTTAAAACACGATTTTCGGTAACAGGAACAAGCTATCAAGCTGTTAACATTGACCATGAATACGGGGCGTCCGTAACTCAGTAGAAGCGACAAGGCGCATGGTCGTTTCCGAGAGCTGGCCTGTAAACGTGCAGTTATACGCCGCCCAGCCGAGCGCGCTGACATGTCGCAACCCGTCTCCGAAACCAACACGCAACGTGTTCTCTAAACCTAACCCGCGATAGCGTGATACCGTGAAACGTAGTGTAGAGCTGAGTGTTAATTTGTGTTACCAAAGAACTCGAGAGTGCTTTCCAAAATGTCGGCAAAAGGATTACGGCGTTACGTTCGTAGATAATTTTTTTCAGGGTTTCGCTTTGTGTTTCCCGCAATGTTGTCTGTATGTGATACCTCGATTCCTGTGGGACTAACACGGTGTTTTTAAACCTTTGTGGTATATAAAAAATATGTTTTGTGATATATATATTATATATGTATATGAGTGAAATTGTCCTCAATTTCATGATTTGGATGACGTTATCGCTTATTAATATTTATTGCTAATATTCAATTGTTGTGCATTAATATGTTAAATTCGTTGAAATCTTAGAATAAAACGATTACCAATTCAATTTTCTAAATAATGATTTATGATTTATTGTACATACTCACATTTTTTTTTTAAATCAGTAACTAACATAAATATCAGGCATTATTAAAAAATATATCATTTTTTTTTCATATTTAAAAAAAAATATGTCATATGTAACATACATAAATATTTAATTTTAGAAAACTTTTGTTACTTTTGTTCTTCTAAATTTATCTTAACATTAAGTTAAATGTTACGATTACTTTTATCGCCAGGTGCAAGCTGGGAAGTTCGCACGTAAAAATAGAATCTAAAAATTACTCATGAAATATATATTAAATCAGGCCAGCTGAGGCCAGTCGTGGCGAGGGGCACATACGGGAGACTTTAAGCAGCGACTGGTTAGGAATTCGATTCCCACTCGAGAAAATGAAATATTTAATATTTTTATTTCTATCTTTCCGCATCCCAACACACGATGCCTGTAAAACAAGTGGAAACGGGAAACAGAGTGTTTTGATACCAGTTTCCCTCTGTCTATCCTGCTACATACGGGATACACATACATATTAAACATAATTAAAAGATTAATAAATACATACTTTGAACTCTTAAGGCGATTCATTTCAATAAAACATTTCAATGAAAAGACGACATTGAAATCTATACTGATATTCAAACTTCCCAAGTCCAATTGTCGTAATCCTCATGATATCACACGTATTGGTTACAACCACTTGAGGCTTGACATTGCAACATTATTTAGCATCTGCATCACGTGGTGCCAGGACTAGGTATAAAAATCAAATTCAATCATTTTTAACATTTTTAAAGTGTTATTCCACACTTAGGAAAGAAAAATACTTAATAAGAAACCGTATAAAAATTTGAACGTAGCGGGACTCGATGCCGCGAACCCGCAAACTCGAAACCAGGAGGCGCGGGATTCGAGTCCTGCTACGTTCAAATTTTAATACATTTTCTAAATAAGTATTTCAAATTATATCAGCTTCACGCTGTATCCCGCACACAGTAGGATAGGCAGACGGAACCTGGTGTTAAGACATTGCATTACCCATTTCCCGCAGATTTCCAAAGGCATGAGTGCCGGAACTCAACGCTGCGCCTCGAAATCAGTGCAAAGAAATAAAAATATAAGTTTAAATAAATATTTAACTTCCTCGAATGGGGATCGAACCCGTAACCATTAGTGTTTATTGCACCCATGCACCACGACTGGCCTCTTGAAAGATACTCGGTACGATTAATTCATGTTTATTAAACAAATTAACTATATGAGTACGGTATTGGGTACTTACGTTATAGCTAATTGTGCGTTGGAGGCGATGTATGACGTGACTTGAAAAATTATAGCTACAGAATTACACACAAGAAATATGTTTTTTTTAAACGAAATCTCCTTTGATTTTTTTTGTTATCTGTACAAACCTCTGAAACTTTTACATGAGAGACAGGAAAAGCCGTAAGAACTCATCTCTTCGTCTTCCATAAACTGCTAAAATGTAAATGGTTCTTTTTTGTGGCAAAAAACAAAAATCACATATTAACTAAAAGAATAAATATGTTTTATAATCAATGTGAATAAGACAAAGGTTCTGATTTTTGAAAGAGATGAAGAAAGGACGGAATGCAAGATCAGTGTAAATAGTATGATATTAGAACAAGTGAATGAAGTGGTATACTTGGGAAGTATGTTCAGTAGAGATGGAAGATACGAGATGGATGTGGAAAGGCGTATTGCTGCCGGTAACAAGGTTAACGGAGCCTTAGCTGCATTGATGAGACGGCGAAACGTCAGCACAGCTGCGCGT
>JAATLQ010006692.1:21642-46056 GCA_013421005.1 Heliconius erato x Heliconius himera | reverse complement strand
GCTTCAAAAATATATATTTTTATCAACAGTCATATAATCAAGACGTTTCGAATGTCATTCTTTAGCCAGGGTCATACCAGCGCGATTTCTATATAACATTCGCTGGCAAGCTAATGCCTTGAGTTCATTCAAATGACGATAACTTTTTTTTTAATGAACCGATTTTGATGAACCAAACTTTAGAACCTAAATTGAGTTAAAACAAAGCAATTGGTGAAATTTTCAAGTAAATCGGTTCAATATTTTCAGAGAAAAATGCGGTCAACAATATATCGACAGACAGACAGACAGACAGACAGACAGACAGACAGACAGACAGACAGACAGACAAGAAATTAAAAAAAAATCTTTTTGCTTTCTATTAGTCTTTTTAAGTGTCCCTCTATCCATTTCAGTCAAAATTACTAAATGTACAGACAAAATATTTTTACTGTCTTATTATATATAGAGATTACATCTTGTTTATTATTATTGTTTATTACATCTTGTTTATTATTATTGTTTATTACATCATTTTTTGCATATTATTATTGTTTATTACATCTTGTTTATCCCTTACTGTATAAAACAATTGTAACGTAAACAACATTTTAATTCAAAAGACTTGACTTTGCCATGAAATGCATTAGAAATTAAATTTAAAAATTCAAGTCGATTTTTGCTCTACTTTGACGTCAGTTAGTCTTGTAAGACCATATATAAGACCGTATATTCTGAAACACATTCTTTCTACATTCGTATATAGAAAAAAAGTATTTTCAGACTTATGAAGTAACGTAGCATTAATCAATTAACATTTTGTTTACAGGAACATACGAGATATTATGGCAGTTGCTGTTTCGCATATTAAAAATATAGATAGCGAAGTCGAAAACCTTGATATAAAATTAAAAAGATATATTTATTTTATGAAATCTAATCTAAACCTATTGTTTTTCTGATGTAAAGTAATTTTACCCTAGTCATCATAATTTTGTTGTGTTTGTTACTAGATATCAAGTTACAATTGAAATGGACTTTGCTTATTAAAATTTGACTCCTATTTGTATATTTTATAAAAATTGGTGTATTTTCTATTAAAAGTAGCTGCAACATAACAAGCTACAAAAAACTATACAATAATATTTCCCATATTATGAAAAACGACTTACATTTTCATTATGCGCTTGTTCCAACTGCTTCTCGAGTCTCGATATTTCATGTAAATGTACTTCAGAGAACAAGTCGGCGTGATGGTCCGCCGTACCTAACTCGCCCATACCCGACCCTCCAGCTTCACCCTCCTCTGACCCGGCTTCGTCTGGCATACCTGGAAAGTAGAAATTATACCCTATTGAAACAGTAAAGTAGATATGTACATTACAAAAAAAATACTATAATAGCCTATAAAAAAGAAGAAATAGATCACAAAAACATACTAAAAGCATCTAAATAAGGTTTAAAAAAATAGAGTAGTTATATTTTAAAATTTTAAATAAAAAAATATGACTATTTCACACAATATACTTAAATATTATAAATGTACACGTAGTAAATAATATTTTATAATAAACAATACATATTTCTTTATAATAAAACAGACATACATCATCATCAATCAAAATCTAGTGAATATTTCCAATTTTAGTTTAGTTTAGTTCATCTAAGGCACCGTCAATCACATAGCGCTTACTTAATTGACGAAATACATATCAAAATTTAAAATTGCGGCCTGGACGAGACGCGTCCTATTTAAAAACTAAAGTCGTTCCTAGCTCTCGAGGCTGTTCATCCGTATTTGTATCTATAATGGATTCATAACTCATGTATAGAATATAGAATCAACATGACTCATGTAATTTTTTTATCGATATCAGTTATTACCTGTATTTTTTATATATTTCCGCTATACATTTATTTGTTATAATATTGTATTTTTTTTCTTTGTACGTCACGCTGTATCCCGCCCACAGAGGGGTTGGCATAGGGAACCTAGTGTTAAGACACTTCGTTTTCCATTTTCTGCTGAATTCTGGAGACATTTCGTGTTGAGTAGTGGAAAAAATAAAAATATAAAATATAACCGAGGGAAGAAATAAAAATATAAAATATCTCATTTCCTCGAGTTGGGATCGAACCCACATCAGTCGCGTTTACAGTCATGCCCTTGAGCCCTTGCTCCACGACAGGCTTCATATATTGCAATTATATTAAATAAAGTTTACAATTCATATATATTAGTCGAAATATGACTTCGGATATAGCATTAAGACACATCAAATACTGCCAACATATCAACTCACCTCGTATACTATTCGCCAAGTTATTAATGTTATACTGTGCTTCTCTACTAAGATGGGCATCGAGTTCTTTCTTCGCCGCGAACTTGGCTTCCCTTTCCGCCTGTAACGCTTCCAGAGCCTCAGCCAGCTGTCTCTCGGCGATACGACGCAGCACGGCCGTCTCATCTGCGGCGGCTCGAGCGATCTCCGCCTCTTCACGAAGTTGTCGGACCTCATGTTTTAGACCTTCGAACTCAACCTAAAGAGACATTGGTCAATGTAAAATGTAAACCAAAATATTCTGTAGTCGAAAGGAAAACTTTGAAATGTCTGAAGGTAGATTTTTAAGACATTTTACTGGACAACAAATTCCCCTTATAAAAGAAATATAATATTAACATATTATAAATTGCATGCATCCCAAAAGATCATATAAAACTTACATATTCAATATTACCTGTGAGGATCTCAACGCAGATACTTGTTTCTGAAGCGATATATTCTCATCTTCTAGATCGCCGATGTCTAAAAGCAGTCGTTGTTCCCTTTGTCTCGCCTCTCTGAGCTCAGCCCGTAGAGCAGCCCGCTCCGACTCCCGCGTGGCTTTGTCCGCCCCCAGCTCTGAACTTTCGGCTAGTAGCCGATCCCTTTCGCTTACCACCCGCTCCAACTCGTGTCGTAACTGTTGTATGGGGAACAAAATACATAATTATTTAACTAAAATTATATATAAAAAATCAGCTTCACGCTGTATCCCGCACTCAGCAGGGTAGGCAGACGGAGCTTAGTGTAAGACACTCCGTTCCCGACTTTCTGTCGAATTCTGGAGGCATTGCGTGTTAAGTGGAAGAACTCAACGCCGCGCTCTGCTTCGACACCAGAGCGAAGAAATGGAAATATAAATTTAAGTAAATATTTCATCTCCTCGAGTGGGGATCGAACCTACAACCAGTCGGTTTTACAGTCACACTTTGTGTTTTTTACAGGTAACAGCCCACAGGGGCTGTCCATTTCTTTTTCCTTAAAACTCAATCGTTGTCCATTTTTATTACCAAGAGCATCTTCTTTAATCGGGATATAGAAATGATTAAGCAATTGAATAGATTTAGAAATGAACGACTATGTGGGCAGTAGGTTTTGACCTACTTTCAGCATAAATTAATATAAAAAGGTAACATCGTCAATAGTTTATGTATAAAGCTACTTAGGTATATTATTTACATTGGAAGGATTTTTTAAGTCTAAAATAAATTAGGCAAAAACATATTTTAGACTAAAAAAAATTAATAAAGTAGTCAGTCAGCTTCACGCTGTATCCCGCATACAGCAGGGTAGGCAGAGGGAACCTAGTGTTAAGACACTCCGTTCCCCACTTTCTGCCGTATTCTGGAGGCATTACGTGTTGAGTGGCAGGATTGAACGCCGCGCTCAGAGCAAAGAAATGGAAATATAAATGTAAGTAAATATTTCATCTCCTCGAGTGGGGATCGAACCCACAACCAGCAGGTTTTACAGTCACATTTCGTGCCGCTGAGCCACGACTGGCCCCAAATAATAAAGTAGTTTAATAAAATAATCACTATATTCATATATTTCTTATTTGAAATACTATACAATACATTAAAGCCACTTTTAAAAACAAAACCAGATTTTATTTATACATTCATAAAAGAAAACTCATTTCCATATTTAATTACAAAGTCAAATTTAATTAAAATTGTATTGTATGCTCATAAATCATAATATATTTAAAACATTTGGTTAAAGGCCGATTTCATTAGCTTTGGAATTCACAGACAAATCCCACAGGGCAAAATTTAGTATTCAGAGTGCAGTACCTGGGATTTTCATTTAGAATTTATGTTTGTATAAATAGTTAGACCATCGTTTGGTAGTAAACGGGGGTGTTCGCAAGCACTTAGCTGATTAGTGTCTAAAACAGGCGCCGCTGGGCGCGGCGGTGACGACACCGCGGCGTGGCGGCTGAAAGTTCGCAATACGCCCCAAAAACATTATGAGGTTAAAAGTTGAAAAAAATGTTGTGGATTTTAAAAAATGTGAATAAACATGGGTATGGTAATGCTAGTGCACTACAGTTTCGGGTTGTCGAAATATATTACATTTTTTTTCAGCTTCACACTGTCTCTCGCTTACAGCAAACCATTCTCCATTTATTCGTTGAATTCTGGAGGCACTGCTTGTTGAGTGGCGGAACTCAACGCCGCGCTAAGTGATACCAGAGCAAAGAAATAAAAATATTAAATATTTCATATCCTCGCATGGGAATCGAACTCACAACCGATTGCGTTTATAATCATACGCTTGTGCCCCTAGACCACGACTAGCCTCAATATATTATATATTGTAGGAAGTTATTATTTTTCATCTACAAGCACACTGAATGACCGAAAGTGGCGTACGTACGTTTTTTTATTCAACGATTATATGACATTTACGCAATACCTACACTTTTTTATGTTAATAAAGTACTTATATGAGCCATAAAAAAATTTTAGCTTATTTAATTAAAGTTTCCTTTTTTATTAAAATAAAACTATAAATATATGAAAATGTAACAAATAAATACAAAATATCATTCGACGATTGTCAGGTTTCATACAACAGGGGCGTTACGCGAAACTTTATTATTTCAGGTCAAAGTAAAGCCAATAATTTGTTTAGTTAGTGTTCTATTTAAATCGCTGACTCTATTAAAAGACAAAGTTATCGATATAACATTTATTACGCTACATGGAAAAATGTCAACGTTAAACTGTTAGAATAATATATTTTCTATAATAGTTATGGGGAACGAAGAGAGAACGTAATGTTAAGTTACTCGGTTTTTAATTATTTTTTTTATTAAAAAATCAGCTTCACGCTGTATCCCACACACAGCAGGGTAGGCAGAGGGAACAGAGTGATAAGACATTCCGTTCTTTTTTTTTAAGATTTATTTATTAAGAGTTTATAAGACTGACTGAACTGAATGTCATTTTAGTCCACTAATATTGTGAAGGAATGAAATCGACGCTGAATATTAAATAATAGTAATACATTTTACTATAAAACACTATATAATAATAAAAAATCACGTTATTTAACCTTAAATGATGCAAAATAAGGATATTGTTGAAACATTGTCTCGAACTATTCCTTCTAATACACTACACTATATAGATTTTAATTTAGTTTCCGCATGTATAAAGATGACGTTTCACTATATTGATTGAAATGGAGGGAAGTTAATATTTTATATACAACGAAATCGAATTATTACCTCGAAAATGCTGTCCATTTTAATAGGTTAATTGGGTTAAATGTCGGATAACGAAGACTTCCACAACTCGAGTATAGGTAGGCGCTGAAAAGTATATTTTGTAAAGCCTACCCTCTTTTACAATTTTTAGGCGTTTTTAATAATTTTGGGATTTAAATAACATTAATACCTACATATTTAGAATATGTATAAAAATTTGAACGTAGCGGGACTCGACCCCGCTACGTTCAAATTTTGAAGGACCTACTTATTTCGTTTTTTTACGATAGAAAAAAAAAATTATGCATACATCTAAGTACCTATCATCTTAAACATATATGCATAATATTTTTAAACCTGGTCGGTTTCCAGGAGGCGCGGGTTCGAGTCCCACTACGTTAAAATTTTTATACGTTTTCTAAATAAGTATATATGCATAATATTTTGTATGTTGCCATATTTGGCTATTGTATTGTATTTAGCTAATTTGATTATTTTATACTAAGATAGATAAAGTAAAGAGTCATGGGCGGAGTTTTCTACCAGCTGGATTCCAAACTCTAAAAGGAGAATTGGCTGACCGGTAGGTATATAGGATAATTCAATTAAGGAAATTTAAGTTACCACAAAACACAATGTCCACATTTCGAACATCGATAAAATCGTTGTATAAAAAAAAATATATTGTAATTAATACTTCCAATTGTAGCGCAGGGGCACAGTGGGCTGTAAACGCGACTGGTTGTGGGTTCGATCCCCACTCGAGGAAATGAAATATTTATTTAAATGTATATTTCCATTTCTTTGGGATACAGCGTGAATCTGATAAAAAAAAATTATACTTGACCGTCCACTTGCAGCGATAATTTTGATTTCATATTTGAACAAGTAGGTCATACGGCATACCATACACGCTTCAAGATATTTAAGAACTCTCGTGATTTTAAACGTAAATTGATCAACAAAATATATTTACCTAAAAGTAAAAAGTAGTGTCTTTGTATCTCTATTTTAGGCGCTCTTTCCAGATAACAGATTAAGAAGCGATTGTTGGAATTAAACACTACTGACACGTGGTCCGTACAATGTATGTCCAAATTTTTGCCTATATATGTATGTATTTTTATCTGCTACATACTTGATATATTTAGGTATGTTTTTATATAGCGCTAAGATACTCTACTTTTAACTGCAAAGCATTGAGACATTGCGTGTTGATTGGCGGAACTTAACGCTGCCATTTTCTTACTAGAGTAAAGAATAAAAAATAATTTAAATATAATAGTTCCCTCCAGTGATGATAGATTAACAAAAGGCCACGTTCATAACTTTTTGCGCTACAATTATTAAAAACAGAGCACCTATAGTATAATAGCAAAATTTAATTAATAAAATGAAACAACATTTTTAATAAACAGTTCGATACAATTATAAAAAATAAATTTGCGTTCATAATATAGTTTCTTGTTCCATATAAAAATAAAAATATATTGAATAAAACACAATAGCATATCGAAAAAGAATATTCTAAGATACTTTTATATTGCATTAATATAATAAGAATAATATTTTCACGAACTACCCACTTGTATAAGTACTATTCGCACATGCATCAGAAAATAATATTTGTAGAGTTGAAAAAAAAAATACCGCCAGTATAAAAAGTCAGCATCTTGTTAATACAAGCATTGTTATCTCGCTTGACTCACTCCTGGCCGAATCGATAAGGCAATTTAAAACTCTTCGAGTGCACCGTATCTCGGCAGAGTAAAATTCTGTGTCATTAAAATATGAAACGAAATGAAACTATTTTTTGCAATATATATTTCAAAAATATTCTTTTTTTAATAATAAAAAAATATTGTATTTTGTATATTATGATTTTGTCGGAGTGTCTTAACTAGGTTCCCTCTGCCTACTCTGCTGTGTGCGTGATACAGCGTGAAGTTGATTTTACTTTATGATTTTTTATCATATATTTACTTAAATTTATATTTTCATTTCTTCGCTCTGGTGTCGAGGTTAAGCGCGGCGTTGAGTTCTGCCACTCAACACGCAATGCCTTCAGAATTCGGCAGAAAGTCGGGAACAAAGTCTTAACATTAGGTTCTCTCTGCCTACCCTGCTGTGTGCGGGATACAGCGTGAAGCTGGTTTTACTTTATGATTTTTTATCATTCGTAGAGGAAAATTATAGCAAAATTTTAAGCGTTCGTTTAAAGTAACATAGAATAAGCGTTGTGTAATTTGAACTAACCACAAAAAATAGAAATAAAGCTAAGTATAAATTAATATACATCAGTTTCTGTTATAACTGATTTTACAGCAAAAATTAAGGTTTCGGTGTTAAGCAACTACTATTTCATATTCTTGATCGTATCTATAACATATATTTATTCATTAAACAAAGCCAATATTGGCATGGTACAAGTGTTTGACTGTATGCGACTGGGTGTGGGTTCGATTCCCATTCAATGAAATGAAATATTTATTTAAATTTATATTTTCATTTCACCGCTCTGGTGTAGAGGCAAAGCTTGGCTGATTGATGAACTCAACACGCAATGCTTTCAGAATTCGGCGGAAAATAGGCAACGGAGCGTCTTAACACTAGGTTCCCTCTGCCTACCTTGCTGTGTTCGAGATACAGCGTGAAGCTAAATTTTAATATTTAAACATATGAATAATAAAGGTTGCCAACAATCGACTCGATCACAATACACCATCATTACAGATTCATCGAAAAAACAAAATAGGGTAGAGGTCCTCAATAGATAACTTCACGTGAAGCGAAAATATTTTATTCAGTTGAAAGGGAACCGTAGGATTTAAAAGTAGGAATCAAATCATGCAACCTTTATAATATCAGAGTACACGTGAGTCAGCTACAAACAATTCTGTTAGGCCGATGATAACAGAAACGACCTGGATTCCTTGTAACCTTGCATATTAGATTCGCTAACGTGTCGCTGATTAAATTGCCGTAAATTGAACCTGCGACCTTAAAAATCATATTGTATCATATTGTATATACGTGTTGTTTGAAGACGACTCAAGAGGCCCTAGATATATAAAGGTGAAGCCTAAAGCAATATTAGAATTCATTTTTTAATAGAGCAGGTAAAATTCCGACAATTACTTGACTTAGTAATGAAATAACTATAAATTTTAAAATGTTCATTCTTATGTACATATTTTAGATACGTACATGATATATTTGATAGATATTCTGATTGGTTAGAGATAAAGTTATGGTCGAACCGTACATTACTTATAATAAGTCTATAGTATATAATGCTTGAGTCATTTTAAGATAACCTCTTCATTTCTCTGAGTTTTATGCCACTTTTATGGAAAACAATATCCAAAGGAATAGAGTGAAAGAGACATTTATACACGCTATTTTGTCTGTCCTTTCTTTAAAGAATCGTTAAGTTAAAATTACAAAACCTAATTTAATACATATCTATAAATCAAATCAAAATCAGCTTCACGCTGTATCCCGCACAAAGCAGGGTAGGCAGAGGGAACTTAGTGTTAAAACACTTTTCGTTCCCCACTTTCTAACAGAATCTGAGGCATTGCGCGTTGAGTGGCAGAACTCAATGCCGCGCTTTGGCTCGACATCAGAGTGAAGAAATGGAAATATAAATTTAAGCAATTATTTCATTTCCTAGAGTGGGGATCGAACCCATAACCAGTCGATTTACAGTCACTCTCTGTGCCCCTGCGCCACGACGGGCCTCGAATACATATCTATATTTGACTTAACATTTTTATCTAGATAGAAGTATTAAATTGTCAAAAACTAAAAAGCAGCTCTGTTTTTCAACACGAATAAAGTGTACGCTACGGATTCTTACAACGGATACGAACTCTTGCACTCATTTAAAATTGACAAAAAAAAATAAAATAGAAACACTAACAACAGACATGAACTCTTTATTTACCAAACGCGTGTTTTAACTAAATTTCTACTTAATATAGAGCAACGTTGTGCATAATAAATACTATATGGAGACTAGTTCAACATGGATTAACCTATTCAATTTTAATGAATCCTGGGACCGAGCCCGAACCTAATCTAGTTTCAAATGATGTAGTATGTAATACACGCAAATATGACATAAACGAATTTTAAATTAAGTTTCTTGACATTATGAACTTAATGTTTTGTATTTTAATTATATTCTTGATTTCATAATATGTATATTTAGAGTTTTAAATAATTGTTTTGTTTATTATACGTCTAGATTTTAGTTAAAAGAATGGTTTTAATATTTGATTAAAGTCGAATTATATTATTTGAGGCCAGTCATTGCGCAGGGGCATAAAGTGTGACTGTAAAATCGACTGGTTGTGGGTTCCATCCCCACTCGAGGAGATGAAATATTTACTTAAATTTATATTTCCATTTCTTCGCTCTGGTGTCGAGGACAAGCGTGGCGTTGAGTTCTGTCACTCATCACGCATTGCCTCCACAATTCGGCAGAAAGTGGGGAACGGAGTGTCTTAACACTAGGTTCCCTCTACCCTGCAGTGTGCGGGATACAGCGTGAAGCTGATTTATTTATTTTTATTTATTAAAGTCGAAAAACGAATTGGATAATATTTTTTATTGCATTGCCTATATAGGGTTACATAAAGAAATAAAGGTTAACTGGCAATATGTACAGGACGTTCACTTAATAGTAACTCCTATCCATTATATTTATAGTTTGTATCATTCGTTACTTTGCAATTTATTATAAGCAGCTTATATTGGATATCACTTATGTGATGTTACTATGAAAGTTAAATAGTAGTCCTATTAGTTGCCGGCTCCGTTCGAATGTATGTGAATAAGAGTTTCGATAACCAAAATTCAAATGCGTCTTAGCAAAGAGATTTTGTTACTTGAAATATTTAATATTAATGATGTTGGCTGCCGATAATATTTAATTTATTATTGACTTTAAATACAAACAAAGAGACAAACAGACAAACAAACAAATAATTAAATAAATAAAAGTACAAAAATGTTTCGATAAAAGGCAAATTGAAAATGAACATATTAGAACATATTGCATACTGACAAAACTAATAAATTTTGCAATCAAAGACGGTACATTTCACAGGCCTGGTGATACGATGGCACCGAAAAAGACGATAAAAAATAATTTAAGCTCAACAACATACAGTAAAACAATACAAAAGTCAATTTCGAAAGGAAACCTGTAAATGAACGTATTTCTCCTGTCACCTATAACTCTGGCTTACTGCCAGACAGACTAAACGACAATATCAACAATAATCCATTATCTATGTAAACACAGCGAGAGACGCGAAACATGAGACAGAGTTTGACGGGATCGGAGCTAGACACCATGCATCGAGTACTAGCACAATATGTACATATTAAACACACACGTTCCACAATACCTCTTCACCTTCACTCATTTTCAACGAATGACAGTTGTACTCCACGTTTGCACTGTTCAATGGAATCACAAGCGCGCCAGGCATCCGCACAATATCAGCCCCATTGTTCAGGAAACGCTTCCATTGCACCGCGTGTTCTGTTGCATTTTAAAAATCTAACACCACCGAGTGGTAGGAGACGCGGGATCCAAGGCCGGACAAATAAAATATATATTTCTGGATCAGTGTTATGGATCAACGACGGGTGCGCTCACGCCGTTCGCGGCATTACATCACGTTCTACAGGAGTCTTTACTCGCTCGGTCAAAAAATATAACATTTAAAACGATATACGATTTAATTATAACAAAACAATAACGGCACTGTCCTGGCAGGTTATAAAGTTTTTAAACCAAAAAAAAAACGGGGAATAACTTTTTTTCAGTGTGTACGAAAACAGCGTCCCGCATCTACTGATGGAGGGTCTGGCGATGATTCACATCAATTGCTCTCATTCTGATTAGGCGTAGGCATATTTCGTCAGAAGCGTCTGGGGGTCACAGAACATTAATAAGATAATGACGGTGTGCATAATCTCTTAATGGATAACACGTTGACCCTTTAAATTCTATATTATCTCGCGTTTGCACCAGCGCCTTCACTACTGTAGCGTTCTTGATAGTACTGTTTTAAAGTAAGGAATAGCATGACGTCATACATCTATTTTCAATACAGAATGAAAACTTGCCTAATATACGTATTTTTATAGATCGTCGCAAGATATAATAGAACATTTCGTAGACAAAATGACATACACCTAAAAATAATAATATGATACATTGAGGATTTTTACATTGTATCACAATGGATCCTAAAAGTTATTATTAATTATGAACGTACCAGCGGTTTGTGAGCGACGTATTAATTTTGAACATACCTAGATAACTTTAGAGGACAGTTGTGGCGCAGGGGCACAAAATGTGACTGCAAAACCGACTGGTTGTGGGCTCGATCCCCACACGAGGAGATGAAATATTTACTCAAATTTATATTTCCATTTTTTTGCTCTGGTGTCAAGGCAAAGCGCGGCGTTGAGTTCTGCCACTCAACACGCAATGCCTCCAGAATTCGGCAGAAAGTGGGGAACGGACTGTCTTAACACTAGGTTCCCTCTGCCTACCCTGCTGTGTGCGGGATACAGCGTGAAGCTGATTTTTTAAGATAACTTTAAGGGAAGTGTCAATAAGGTTTTCTACTACAATGGAATAAAGCAGTAGTATGATATATATGAATCCATGCTGCTAATATGAAGCCGCCGCGGAAACAAGGGTGTGACTGTAACGTGACGGTTGTGAGTTCGGTCTCCACTTTTGATAATAAATTATTATTTATTAATATTTTCATTTCTTCGCTCTGGCGCCAAGACAGAAGCACGGCGTTGAGTTCCGCCACAGATTTGACTATTAAAAGTATAAATGTAACTCTACTGATATATTAAACGGTAATTAAAAACAACCATTTAAATATGTACAGAGGTTAAGCTAACATTTACGCAAAAGCTGTTGATTCTGCACTCGAGAAAGGGTGGTTTATGATCGTATAAATTCATATCATGTCCTAGAACGGGCGTAGGCGGAGGAATTAGGTCTAAACACTAATTTTTCTTTGTCAATGAGTGACACAGTTGAAAAGTTAAAAAAAAAAACTACTGTAGACTTCATTATCTGAATTTAACCAGGTACATGTAGATATGTAAAAATATATTGAAAATAATTTTACAACTTTGAATGGTACACTAATGTTCGAAAGAGTATTTGCTAATAGTATATCAATTCACATTGAACAATAAATCTAGAGATAGGTTTTATTTTTTTAATTTTTATTTAGAAGCTTTTTTGTTACAATATTCATGCCAATTAATTAGGTATCTACTATATATTTTACTTTTATAAATATAGAGCTTTCCTAGAGCGAGAATCAAACCGATAACCTGTCATGTGACTCCGTAAATTAATTTATTAATTAATTTTATTAAGGACTATAATGAGGCTGGAGGAAATGAAATATTTAATATTTTCATTTTCTCACTCTGGTAACGACATAATGCGGCGCTGAGTACCGCCACTCAGCACTCAATGCCTCGAAATAGTGAAGAACGGAAGCGACAGCGAAGCGGTGGAAAGTGGGCAATGGATGTATCTTAATGAGAAAGTTATGTCTTAATATTTGGTTCTTATGTTCCCTCTGTTACCCTGCCATATGTAGGATATATCATGAAGCAATCACTTAAGTCACTTTTTATGTAAATTGAAATATTTTGCAAGTATATATCGAGATAATATTTTCTACTACAATATTTTCAAGTTCATGATAGTACATAGTCGTAGGGAACATGAGCAAAAAGTGGATAAGTGTCTTGACACTAGGTTTTCTCTACACATACTAATATGCCATCGTGGTGCTGACAGTTGTGGATTCAATTCCAACTTGGCGGTATGAATTATTATATATTAATATTTAAAATTTTTCACTCTCGCATTAAGACTAAAGCCGGGCCTTGAGTTTCACCACTCAGCATGCAATGCGTCAAAAAATCCTGCCACTTAAACACATACTAAGAATAAAATAAACATTTATACAAAATTACAAAGTGAAAGGTTTTATATTAAATGAAGAAGCTAATACTAAAAATAATATATAAGAAGCATAATATTACATCTTATTATTCAACTGCTTAAGGCGAGGTGAATGTAGAGTATAAAAAATACATTAGTCTTAGACGCTGAACACATCTATAATAACTACTGGAAAACATAAAAGTGGCTCTTAATGGCTTTCAAACAGAAAGTTTGTTTAGTAATATTTTTTTAGTTTTATTTTTCACTTCACAGTGTATGCAGAGGTAGGCAGAAGAGAGAAAAAGTATAAATTATTTAGATTGTTTGTTGAGTGGCAGAACTCAACACCGCACTTTGCCTACAAGAACCACAAATGAAAATAATTTATATATAATAACTCACCCCAAGAAGGGAGGAAATCCACAATCCTTTACAGATATTATCTCTGCCTGTCATAAGTTAACATTGAATTGAATATTTTTAAATGAAAAAAACCTCGTTACCTGTTCAGTATTGCAATAAGAATAAGATTAAATTAGATTTATTAAATATTCATACCTGTTTTGTTTCACCTTCAAGCTCGATAATTTGTAATGTAAGAGAACTTTCCATAGCCGCAGATTCATTAAGGAGAGCATTTTCTTGTTCTATTCCACTTTGTGTAGTTACTTTTTGTGTTGTGTCAAGTTTCATTAAAGCCTGAAAACAATATTGTTAAATCAAATGTTGCCTTGCATGGAACATTGTATGTAAATTAAATTAGTATGATAATATTATATTTAAAGTAAACTAAAATAACACTTCTATATTTACTAGTAAAAAAATTAGGAAATTCAAAAGCCATAGTATGTTATTTAGACCTATTTATGCATCAGTAATATTTCTAAAATGTATTTCATGAAGAATAGATGAAACAAATTGTCTTAACCTATTCATTTCTAATGAGAATTTTCGTAAATAATTAAAAAAAGTAGTTCATCTTATGGCAGGGTGATAAAAATTAAATTTAAAGTTACCGTTTGCAAGTTAATGTGGCCATGAAGGCATGAAAAGTGAAAATATTACGGTATGTAGGCCATCTAACCTCCTGTGTGATGTCCAGTTCATGTTTTGTATTTTCATATAAACTCTCCAGGTCCTCACATCGCTGCTGAAGGGTACTCTTCTCTTCTAGCAGCACCAGACCTAGCTGTGCTGACTGTATTTTTTCACTGCTTGCTTGGTCGAGCTCCCGACTTAGCCTCTCGATCTCCGCCTTTAACTCGGAGATCGATAAATCATTTTGTGCCGTACCTGCCATCTTGTGACAGCTACACGGCCTTCTACTTAAATCTTCATAAACAAAGTAAATAATCTCAGAAAAACAACTTTAAAACGTGTAAAATCAATGTTTCTACATTCTCTCAACAAAAGTATAACGTCTTGACAGTTCAGTCGTTTCAGTATTTTTTTTTTAATTTGTGACTGACTGTATGAAAGTAGCATTGGACTCTGATATTTTTGGCCCTTTGACATATGACAAAAGTGTAACGATAAATTGGGGAGATGACATGAACGGGGTGAATAGACATAGCATTTTTATATCATAATATCCAATTGTTTTCCTTAGTAAATGTATGCTATAAACCTGGAAGAACCTAGTATTGACGCAAAGTTAAGGAAAGATAAAATACCTTTAAATGTCGTTAGTTAAACTGTGTTGATACTTTAAGCATATTTAGATTGTTTTTAAGTCGTAAGCGTCGTAAGTCGTAAGCGTTGTTAAAATGTAACTTAAAATTTTAAAATGTTTGTATCTAACCAACCCTATTTTATGAAACATTTACACACTTTCGAGTGCGACAGGCAAGCATGTTAAATATGTACATGAAATGAATTAAATTTGCATATTGAAATAAATAAATGATTTTTTTTAATACAATACGCTGAAATACAGTAAAAATAACGTTTCAAATATTTTAGCTTATGTAACATAGTATAAATGTTTGTTTTTTATTATTTGGATTATATCAAAAGCAACATGCCAACAACCTTTGTGCCGTGTGATCCCGGTCTAGAATAGGATCATCCTGGTACTGGTGATGTCCTAAGAGACGACTAAAGTACGTATGGTACAGTCACGTCGCCAGCAATGGCAACACGCATGGGCAGACTCGACCGGATCATTACCATTCTCGGCATTTAAAACCGGCGTTAAATAGTGGCTTTATACCACTGCGTTTCGCATCAGGTAATGCCGGGCTCCGGCGCCTAACCCACCGCAACGCACCTGTAGATCCTCTGGTGTTACTCGGGGTCGTGGGCGGCGGTAATCATTTACCACCAGGTGACCCGAACGCTCGTTTGCCTTGTGTTTTCCATAAAAAAAAAACCAGTAAGTAGTGTAAACACCCTGTTTACACACTTCTGTTGGTAAATGCTTAGCAAGTCTAAACAAACGTGTAAATGATGCATTACGGTAATTATTTTCTTTATGTTTTTGGCAGTTTAAGGCTCTTATAACTTCAGACTATTTTAAATATCTTATTAAAGGTTATATGAATTTGCAATTTTTTTTTGTGATCAAAGTGGATCTTTTGGCAGTAATTTAATGTGTGAATTATATGTTTTAACTTAAGTTTAATTTTTATATTAATTTATTTGTGGACCTCTTGTTTGAACCCTAATTCGTGATAAAATTTAGCTCTGTTTCTAAGTTCGTGAAATTGTGGCCCCTGATTCGGGATAAAATTTTTACACCGCAAGTAAGGTTAATTTATAACAAAAAAACATAAATATTTCAAGAATTTTATTATAAAAAAATTATAATTAAAAATATTAAGATCAGTTTACGACGACATTAAAATTTTATAATTTACAAACTAAAAATTAAAACTATATATACTTTACGTAAATAATTCTTTAATTGCTTATTTTTTTTGCCAGAAGCAAAACTAACGAAAAGACGTTCTAGCACGAAGTTACCGTCACTTACCTTAGTTTCTGTAGCATTATCTATAAAGATCAAAGATTGTCTGATGTTTTTATTTTTAAATAAGTTTTCCTGGGTGTTATAACCAGTAATTGTCCTTTCAACTTTTAATTAAACTGTCAAAAATTAAAATGCCGCAAAAAATCGGTCAAGTGTGGACTTGACCATACAGAGTTCCGTATAAATTTTATGCTTGAATGTCAACGGTTTGCGGGCTTATGAATTCAAAATATGCTATAAATTAAGTAAATAAAATAAATGAAATTAAAACAGCTCCACGCTGTATTCCGCACACAGCAGGGTAGGCAGACAGAACCTAATTTAAATTATTCTTTATTCAAATATACATACATATATAAGCACTTATGAATCGTCGAATAAACATATAAACAAAAAAAAGTTACCATCGACTTCGAAGGCAGTTCTGCTGAGAAGAACCGGCAAGAAATTCAAAAGTTGCTCTTTTCAATGTCAATGGTATAATTTAAATAAAAAATGGTATAATTTAATTATTACAAAAACTGGCAGCTATCCTGCATCACATTCAATAGACGTAAATCCCATACATGTTTATCCTCTAAATATTCTTAAACAGTGTAATAAACTTTACTTGTCAGTATTTTTTTAAAGATGCTTTAAATTGTGGTAGTGATAAACTTTGAATATACTGCGGAATTTTATTATATAGACGTATACTTAGACCCATAAAAGATTTATTAATTTTTTGGAGGCGAAAACTTGGCGTAACAAGCTAGCTATCTTTACTTCTCATTCCTATAGTATGTTTTTACTATGACACTGTATATTTTGGCGGACAAACAATATTATAATATACGAATTGTGAAGCAACTGTAATAATACCTGCATCTTTAATAACATCTCGCAGAGAATCTCGAGCTCTTAGGTTATAAATGTGTCCCACGGCTCTTTTTTGCTTTTATAGAGTAGATGATTTCCTATCTGCTTAGATAAATGCAGTTGCGGTTGTAGGGTTGCGATTACTATTATATTTACAAAGTAGGATGTGTTAGAAAAAATAAATATTTACAAGACATGATTGAATACATCTATATTGAATAAAAAAGAAGATTATGAATTAATATTATTATATATTTTAATTAGCATTTATATATAATAAGCAATTTATTATTATAATAGAAACAAATTTAATAAAAATGATGATGTTACAGTAATTATAATTATTTTAATTATTAGCACCGGTGTGTATTCACGAGGGATGATTTTTTTATTATTTTTGCAATTAATTGACAATTTAATAATAACAGTTAAACTACTTACTTAAGTCAAAAATATATTTAAGTTATAAATTGTTACTACATTATTGCTATAAAATTTAGAAAATTCGGAATGTATAATAGTACCTAAATTTTAAATTGCTTTTACACCTATTAAATAATAAATCATGATTTAATATAAGTTTATAGTATCATATAAAAATGGAATTATTAAAATCATAAGATACAAAATTCATATTGAAATTTTTGATATTACTTATTATTTGAACCATGACACAAAAATAATGTTTAAACATTTAGAAAGATTTAAATAATTTTTGGACATTTTTCACATTACAAATAATTTTAATAATTAACAATTACAAACGATACTTATATATGTCTAATTGATGATTCTTGAATAATATAAATTAATAACCTACCTATAAATTTGTTAATAAATATTTAAAATCTAATAATATTCTTTATGGTCACTAAAAATAACACACTATTAATAGTTTGTACTAAATTAAATCTGAAAATACGATTTTATGTCGATGTGATTGTACAGTGCCCATTTTTTAAGTAAAAATATTATTTAAATAAATACAAACATCTTCTTCTTGTTCTATTATTGTCGATACAAAGTTTTTTTTTAAAATTACATTTGCATTTTTTAAATGTTTATTAATACTAAGAAAATAATCAAGGTATTTTTTTTAAATATTTAACTAATTCAATTGACGTAACTGAAATTTCTGTAATTTCAAATTTTCTAATTATATGGCATTCTCTAATAACTTGATTGTCAATTCATTTTGTTTAGATTGCAATATAAAGGCAAAACAAGTACATCGACATAACATGTTTTTGATATATTTAATTAAAAAGTGTGGCATCAAAATGGCGGGAAACTATCGGTGAGAAAATGAGATTATTAAATTGAGCAATGTAAACGAATTAGATTAAAATAAGATTTTGAGTTATTATATTTACATTACATTTGATCTCAAATGAAAAAGTTAATAATATAATGATTAAGTTATAACTTTTGTCATTAATGTAATATAATTTTCTAAAATATATAATAGCAATTACTAAATAATAAAAGTGTGAAGAAAAATTAATTATCAGCATTAAATGTTACTATTTTATAAAGATAATGAGTACGACGAGAGCCACGACTCGTGAGTAGAAAGATATGCATTAAGTAGAAAAATTTTAAAAACATTTAAAACATTTTGCTATCGTTACAATTATTAAGAATATATTGATTGATTGATTGATTTCTTAAAATATGGCGAAGAATATATTAACAATCACAATAAATAATTAATCAAGTATGTGAATGAAATTATTAGAATTTTTTAAAATTGTAAAAAATCTTAATACTATATAGGAGCACATTTTTTTTCTAGTTTCTTAATTAAATGTTGTAATTTATAAACTATGAGTTTATAAATTTTTTAACACATAGTTAAGGTGATTCGTTTTCATCAACCTTACCTGGATTCCAGTAAAATCTTTTTATTCTAATAGTAATTTCTTTTTAATAGCAGGGTAGGCGTAGTTAGTTTAGTGTTTAAACACTCCGTTCCGCAAAGTAAATAAATTCAAATTGAAAGAAAATAAATATTTTAAGCGAATCGAGACATTATAAAATATGGCTCTTATATCATTATATATATAGAAACAATACACTTAACAACTTTCAATCTTTAATTGAAGTAGTTCATGCCAAATTTAGCTAAGTTTGTAGTACCCGGTAATGGAGAACATTTTTTCATATATTTAGGGATGAAAAGAAAAAAAACTTCCTTAACACATTTATAAATTTTGATTAATCCAAATCGTCGTCATATTTTTTTTTCTTTTTTTTTAAATTGCTTGGGATCCTTGCAGAGAATGCTTTAATGTTTTCTAGATAAATATTTAAGTAAGAAATAGGATATAATAAAGAAAAATAACCAAGTGCAAAGTTAACATGTGAAAATAGGCTACATCTGACAGTAGCAACTATATAATAAATATGGAGTAGAATTTAATTAGACATGAAATAAGCCACAATAATAATAAATATTTCTTTCTAACATCACTGCATCATTATTAAACATGCTAATTCTTTAGCTGTTTTTTTACACTCCCCAAAATGGAGTATAAAGTATTTAAAATCGTAAATGGTTTTATAAAAAAATATCACCAATAATCTTTACATTTTAAAATGAATCATTTAACACAAGCCGCCATGTATATTTATGATAAAATCCTAAACCTTTTTACATTATGGCACAATTAGATGCAGTCTCTTCCCGTGGTGGTACCAAAGGTCTTGGTGGTAACACTTCAGTTATTTCCGGTTCAGGCATAGACTTCGGTGAATCTTTCCTTACAGATTGTTTAGAGACTTCCTGGGCTTTCTGGGGCGGCGGTAATTTTGTTTCTACTGGGGCTTGTTTTTGTTCTGTTAAGGAACCGGTGCTTGGAGTTCTTGCTCTTGATTGTGTTAGGGAAATGCGTCGCTCTCGCGCGTTGATTATTGAAGTGAGGAAGGGTATTTGGTTACTAATGGCCATCATGAAGGGCTTATAGCCGAGACTGAAATAATTGAAAAAATGTATTAAAAATTGTATTAATATACCAACCATATTTCTTAACTATAATAAGAAAAAAATATAGTCAACAAATATTAAATGATTATGTCATTAAAAAAGGATAAACTAATTGCTAACTCAAATGAAAACCCACCACTCGGCCTCGGTCCACGCGCGCAGGTCGAGCGCGGCGGCGCGCAGACGGCGCGCGGCGCTCAGCGCCACGTCGGGGCCGCGCGCCGCGTTGACGCAGCGCAGCACCGCCAGCGCGTCGCGCAGCGCCACCGCCACCACCAGCGCCCACTCCACGCAACTGGCCTCCGTCATCAGTTGGAGCAGGTACCTGTGGAACGAGACATAGTATAAACTTGTAATAGTGTAACACTCATATCGCTACATTGAGGCATCTTCCGTGTTTAATAGGATGAACAAATAAAACTTACAAAAAAGTGTTAAAACACTGTTCTACACATTCTACAAACCTTAGAAAATCGTGACGATACTTAACACCATACCAATTTAACCAAATTAAAAATACAATTAAACAATAAGTCCCATTCCCTCAAAATACAATAAATGTTGATATACAAAGAATGAAATATATGAAGATACCCAAGTGCGTACCTGAGGCGCACGTGCGCGGTGTGGTCGCCGCGCTCGGCCTGGTGGTGGTGCAGGCGCTCCATGAGCGCGGCGTAGCGCGCGTCGCCGCCGTCCCCCGCGCCGCCCGCGCCGCCCTCGCCCGCCTCCTCCGCGCCCCACGCCACGCGCCCGCCCTCCGCCACGCTGCCCTCGCCCGCTGAACTGTAGAAGTTGAATTGATTACTATTTTATTCAACAATTTTATTCCTTGCTAAAGTAACAAGACGAAGTTCCGATATTCAACACGCAATATCTCTATCAAAAATGTATCGGATTTTGATGCGGATTCTAATGGTTACATAACGCGAAGTTTTTTTTATCTTAAAATGTCAAAAAAGACTATCGACAACGATGTGACAAACCACTTCAGTTCATTTCATCAATTATGGCGCTTTATATGTAAATTTAAATTGAAATAGAATGTAATTAAACCTTAGAAACTCAGCAACTAAAAACTAAATTCCTGAAACTGTTGTTGCCACGATTTTATCTTAAAGAGAGCATTTCATTTCAATTGGATTTCAACACCGCGTAACTTACTGTCAGGTTCCAATTTAATAAGGTGGTCAAATCAAATCACCGTAAGTGGCGTGGCGGTTAAATAACCCACTGTAACGGATTATTTATGACAAAAATACATAGAAAATACCAATTATTATTATTGATGTCAATTCAATTAACGACATTAAAAAGTTTTAACCTTCTCGTGTGAAACTAGAGGCCAGTCGTGGCGCAGTGGCACAAAGTGTGACTGTAAAACTGGTTGTGGGTTCGATTCCCACTCGAGGAGATGAAATATTTACTTAAATTTATATTTCCATATTTTCGCTCTGGTGTCGAGGCTAAGCGCGACGTTGAGTTCTGCCTCAACACGTAATGCCTCCAGAATTCGGCAGAAAGTGGGGAACGGAGTGTCTCAACACTAGGTTCCCTCTGCCTAGAAGATCATGTGTGAAACTAGATCAAACGCAGATATGCGGCGGATTTACATATTAGAGTAGATCTGCGGTTTTGCACTATTCTCGACATTAAGCTTATTACGCGTCCTTCGCTTCCTATCGCGTTACAGCCACTCTTTCGTCACATAAATAGCTATTTTCTTTAGAATTGTGGATTTTCAATTAGGTATTTGGGTCGGAGCAAGACACCTCAGGCCGCACACAACCTAGTACTCACCTGAGCGGCGCCGGCGACAGCGGCGGCGCGAGCGGCAGCGCCGCGCGCAGCGACAGCGACACGTAGCCGCTGTCGCCGCACAGGCTGTCTGTCTCCGCTGACGGCGTGTATGGCGCTGCAAATATATATTATATCATAATTAATAATAAGTATTCGACCAATATTATACTAGTAATTAACAAATATTATTGTAAATAAAATTAACATTGTAGTGTTCACTTGTAATGATAATAAGGCCGCCATTGCACATGTTAATTTAAGTACCTACATAAGTACCTACATTTCCCTTTTTTATGTAAATTGTGTATTTTTTATTCATATGCAATAAAGTATTGTTATTATTATTGATTTCGCAGATTGTTATTAAAACACGATATTTCAATATTCAATATAATTTATGCCCTCCATATAGTGAGTAGATCTAGATTGATTTCGCAACGCAGTGTAGTAATATATATAATATGTTAAATCATAATTTTCATAAATTTTAAGCAGGCTCTTTTTGGATAATAACTTCATGAATTTTATTTTATATACATTATTAAAATTTACTTCTTTACCTGTAAAGATTTATATGAACAGAGTTAAAATATAACACTTACCAGGCGTAACACTATCCCTCCGTACGCAATCCATTTCGGTAGCCGCTGGATAAGGCCAGTTGAATTCTTCATGTAATTTCTTTAGGCAAAACACGGCACAATCAACTCTGGCCGCCCTCTCCCTCTCGCCGGTCAGCCACGCCACGAGGTGCAAGTCGAGGGACGCGGCGAGGCGACCTAAGGCGAGGAGTCGAGCGGTGGACAAGAGGAGACGCGCGTGTCGTTGTATCATCATGTCTATGAAGAATTCTTCGGCTGTGCCGTTGTAGGAGTCTCTGTAGGTATAAGTACAAAATATTAAATCAGGTCAGGATTTCTAAGGTTTAAGCGTTGTAAAGATTCACCGCTTTTTTAAATTTGACTTTCTTCGCCCGCTAGTACGTGACGTCATGCGGCGTCTCTATGTCTGATTACGGGCAACGCGGAGTGTTTATGTGCAAGAAATTGAATTGTAGATATTTTTTAAGGTTGCGTGAATTTTTTCTGAGAACGGTGATTATGTCGCCGCTGAAATGGGAGAAATAAAACTGACTAAGCAAGTAAATATCTAACCACGCATTTTTCTTAATATTTAATTAAGTTTTAATAAAAAGGCAACCATATTTGGAGGAGGACGCGCGTTTACAGTCACACGCTTGTAGAAGAACAAGGGGTTCTTCGACTAGCCCATAGGGACTATACAATATTTCATAACCATTGTAAATACAATGGTTATGAAATTTACTATAAAAAAAAAATATAGCGAAATCGTGAGAGTTAAAGGAGCTAATATCTCCTGCATAGAAGCTGGAGTCCCGCAGGGATCTGTGCTGGGTCCAGTACTATACACAGTCTATACTGCTGACTTGCCTTATTCCGGCGATACTGTCACTGCTACTTACGCTGATGATACGGCACTTCTCTCAAGCCACAAAGATCCAAACATAGCGTCTGCAAAACTTCAAGAACACTCAGATAAAGTCACAACTTGGTTCAAGAAATGGAGAATAAAAGCAAGTCCTGCAAAGTCTATACATGTGACATTCACACTTAAAAGAGGAGAGTGCCCACCAGTAAAATTAAATGATATGATTTTACCTCAGCAAAAAACAGTTAAGTATCTGGGAATGCATCTGGACAGGAAGCTCACATGGAAAGACCATATTAAGGCTAAAAGAGAACAGGCAAATCGGAAACTTGGGGATATGTATTGGCTAATAGGAAGGCAGTCTTCACTCAAATTAGAAAATAAGATCTTAATCTACAAAAGCATCATAAAACCAATTTGGACTTACGGCATTGAACTCTGAGGGTCGGCAAGCCACTCCAACATAGAAATACTTCAACGTTTCCAAAATAAGGCCTTGAAAATAATTGCTAGTGCTCCATGGTTCATAAGAAATACTGAAGTCCACGAATATCTTGAAATGCCCACCGTCATTAACAGATAAATATATCATGTATCACATATAAAACGAGACTGGAACATCATAAAAATGAACTTGCAAGGTCACTGATCAATATCGATGAGAGCATAAATCGACTAAGGCGAACAAGACTTGCTTCAATTTAAAGAAGCAGTATTGTAGAATGAGATGACGCATCATAGGATGGGCTCATCTCAAAAAATAACAATTTAGATTGTCATATAATTTAATTATAGCTGCTGGGCTGATCGTAA
>JAATLQ010006692.1:10751-21632 GCA_013421005.1 Heliconius erato x Heliconius himera | reverse complement strand
ATGTATCACATATAAAACGAGACTGGAACATCATAAAAATGAACTTGCAAGGTCACTGATCAATATCGATGAGAGCATAAATCGACTAAGGCGAACAAGACTTGCTTCAATTTAAAGAAGCAGTATTGTAGAATGAGATGACGCATCATAGGATGGGCTCATCTCAAAAAATAACAATTTAGATTGTCATATAATTTAATTATAGCTGCTGGGCTGATCGTAAATGGACAAAGATAAATTAAAAAAAAAAAAAAAAAAAGGAGCTAATATGAAGTATCCGCAAACGCCGAATGGCAAGACGCAGCATGACATCACACGCTTAGCCATATTTTGTCGCAGAGGCCGTACTGTAATGACAAAAATAAAACATATTGTTTTTCCTCGAGTTACCTATTTTTTTTATATATGCTAGTAATAAACAACGTTGGTGTGACCCATTGTCCCGTATATATTTTTAAAATTTTCGAAAATAATGGTTACCACATTACTGTAAGATGTGATATATCTAAAGGTTGAGGTTGTGATGGTGATCGCCAACACAACTCATCAACATTAGTTTAATATGTATAAATGATTTTTAGGATTCTTCTGTGTAATTTTATACATAAATTTAGAATAATAATAATAATATAACAATATATACTTAAATTAAAGAAATTAATTTTACATTTTTAAAAATTATTTTAATAATTGTTATAAAAAATATCTTTAAAAATATAAAAAAACACTCTGCCGCTAGTATTATATTGTTAGGATCCAAATATATTCCAGATATATTTTGGTTGTTCGGCTATTTTGGCCAATGAAAATTCGGATAGAATTGTCAGTTTTAGAATGCTACAGGAAAGATATATAAATAAAGGTTTTCATTGTTATAATATAAATTCACGTCATTTGGTTTGTTCTGTTTGGCAATTAAAATGAATGTAACGCAAGGTAATCTGATTAAGTTCCCTAACTTTTAAATATTCACCATTTCTGCCACCTAAAACTATATTTTACTGCTTCTATTCGGCCTCAAATCAAATAAGTCAATAATAAAAAAGCCTCACTTATCGCTCCTGGCGGGCACAGACTTCTTGCGCTTGACGGCGGCGGTGGCGGCGGGGCGGCGCGGCGCCGGCGGGGACGGCTCGCGCGGCGCCGCCGTCGTGCTGAAGCTGCGCCCGCGCCCGCCCGCCAACTATATACCCAAGACAACCTCTGTTATATATACCTCACTAAGGATAGAAACATCTAGAGACTAGGCGTGTTATCTGAATTTTTCATATTTTATATTTACATATTCGTTAGTATAATTATTCAATTATCTATACCTAATAAACATAGCAGGATACGCTACCAATAATACCGTTGCGTAACATGAAATCATTACAATCGGTATTCCTTACACAATAATAATAAAAACTGGGCGTTTAAAAATGTTATTAAAATTAACACTTCCAATTGTTGCCTAATCTACCATTTAATTAACTATACTACAGCAATATTGTATTTTTTCCTGCACGCGAAATAAATCTTTGTATCAATCAAATCATCCTTAATTAAAATGAATGATTAAATAGCGTTTTATGTAAGCTACGCTTTTACGTCACTCTGTATTACTATATTTATAATTTATTTTAATTTCACGCTATACTCGCACATAGCCGCGTAGGCATAGAGAACCTGGGAACCTAGTCTTAAAACACTCCGTTTCCCACTTTCCGCCGATTCTGGAGGCATTGCGTGTTGAGTGACGAAACTCAACGCCGCATTTTGCATCGTTAACAGAGAGAGAGAAAATAAAAATATTATATATTTAATTTCCTCGAGTGAGAATCGAACCTACGACCTCTAACGTTTACAATCGCACGCTTGTGCCCCTGCACCTCTACTGACTGACCTAGTGGTTGAAATATTGTGAATTGAATTCTGATGGTAGACCTACTTTTGATAATAGTCAGGACATTAATTCATTAATTATCGATAAATTTTGATTATGTCAACTGATTCTGAAAATATCTTACAAGAATCAGATATTTCAAAGTCATTTCAAATAATTTAAAAAGTAAAAGTTATTACTGAACTTATGAAGGACATATTTCTCCTGTGATAAAACTAACATATTATATATTATTAGATTAGAGTTTATCTATTTAACCCTTTAAACAGAAAATTACATTATAGTTTTAAAAGCAATAATATCTTTAAATATAGTAAAAAAAAATTAAAAGATAACATATTAATATAATTTTATTTTTACCTGCATACTACCAAGTATAACCGACAAATCCTCAGCATTAGGAGTGACGGTTTGAGACTGAACTATTTGTCCATACTTCGTTTGAACATTCACTGAATTTCTTGGGGAATCTACGTCGTTTGGATCTAAAACAATGGAATTAATATACATGGTGGAAGCGTCAGCGCTCCTTTTACGGGAACGGCATATAGGGTAAAGTATTACATATATAACAAACCCATACCTAAAGAAATTAATGAAGATACCTCAACAATTTAGACATAGGATTTTTTTTCATTTCAAGATGATTATCCATACTGTGTTTCGTGTGATGCAATTACCAATAACGTAAACACATACTACTACAAAAATACTACTAAGCGTTGCCGATCTGCTGCTTTTCATTCTCAATAAGCATACTAGACGGAGAAAGGGATATCTCGTTCTATTTTACGCAATTCAACATCACCGCCGTTACCTACGACTCGACTTCTTGAATGAGGCGTGTGCGGCGTTATCGTTTTGATAGGTTTGTGTCTGTGTGCGACATTTTTGACAAATGGCGTTGTTTTTTACAATGATAATTTTATTAGTGATTTTGTTCGAAGAAATCACTTTTGGGAAAATCTCTTTTATTTTAATTGTATTAGGTTTTTATAGAGTAGTTAAAACTGTCGTTTATTTAAAGTGGTGGTGACAAGAACATTCAGTATATTATTAAGTTAAGCTATTTTTTTTCCTAGAGTGATTTCGAGTATTATCGAGCAATAGGTATTTCTAATAATTACCTTTAAATATTAAACGCAGTATTTCGTACTTTGGGAAACTTACCTAGCAAATAGCTTAGGCAAAGCACTAGGGACGAAAATTATGTGGACGGAGGAATATAAAACTTGGAAAAAAATATGTTTTATATAGAGAAAAAAAGCAGAAATGCAATTTTTAAATAATGTACCACCATAAATATATATTGACTAAATTAAAGTTGCTATAGCAACTTGTTCTTTACGACTCAGTTCGTTCTCCAGTTAAGTAAACGAGATGATTTTTGTGATTATTTGTTTGGAATATTATTATTATATACAAAGATAAATAAATTGACTAAAATAAATAAATTGATTGAACGAATTGACAACGATTGATAAATTGATTGAATCATCTCGAACGGAGATTGATCTTGGCATTGGGCTTTGACTACCTTACTACAATAATACATAAGTGTAGAATAACACTCCAAACAAAAAAAAAATGCTTTTTGGTCGTAATTTGACAATTATTTATGTCAATCATTTAACTATTCTAAGATAAAATATTGTTAATTAAGAGATTGGATTTAGATACAAATTCAATATAAATATAAATTTCTTACCAATGGCTCTTAAAAATCGGACAAGATCTCTAGCAAGGTCCCATCGCTCTTGTTGTAGCGCTGTATCAAGCAACTGTGTAGCTAGCTGTCTACTTACTGTAGAACTTTCTAGGTTCTGTAATGTTAGAATTTCAGATATTTTTATATGTTGAATACGTAGCAATAATGTAATGAAAAATGTATATTGAATTAAAAACTTAAACATACACCACCTGATGATAGCTGAAATGAAATTTTAATATTATAAAAATGAATCGAAAGTAGCTTATTACTGAAACCTCACCCAATACCGGAGCTGTCCAAAATGGACGAATACTGAGCGAAACATAGAGGTACAAAGAAATAAAACAAAAAATAAGCTTCTTTATAAATAAAAATATTAGGGATATTATAAATTGATTGATATTATTATAGATTCAATAAAAAAAATTAAGGATATTTTCTTTTCACTATAAATAAAATTAAAAATGACCTGCAATATAATTAGATACGAAGCGGCCGTGTCCAACATCTTGCGCTGCAAGCACTCCTGGAACAGTTCCTTAGGTTTCCCGGCGGCGGAGAACAGGTACGCCCACAGTGCAATTTCAGTTTTACGCGCACATTGGACAACTGTCTGAAAAATTATGAAAATTTGTAATATAAAAAAATATATAAAATAATAATAAACAGAGAACTAATTGCCGCGTAGACTAAAACGCGTTGGCGTTGCCATAGCAACGTATATGCCAGTAGGTGCAGCTTAATGCTATCAAAAACTACGTCAATCCTTACTTGTAAGTATACGGGGAATTCATGTACAAATTCTATAACACTTGGTAGTTGCGCGTCCGGTATAGGCTCTTTACTCGTCGCTTCCTCTTCCAGAACTTCATGAAGGAGTAACTCCAGGGAATGCGGGAAGTACGGCAATTGGGAACAAGATCTTGCAATTTCCCACGCATGGTATCCTAAATTTCGCCGAAGCAATTGTCGCAATATTTGATGTAAGTAAACTTGACTCTACAAAAATAAACGATTATTTAAAAAAAAGAAAACAGAGAAGGTAAATATTAACTATTAACTAAACTATTAATATAAACTTACCGTTCTATTAATGACACAGAATGGTAAAGAAAACACAGAATTAGATTCGGATGCGTATAAAGTGGTGTCATTTTCAGCTCCTAGAAGAATGGCATCGTCGAAGAGAATTGCTGAAACAAAAACATGTACTAATAATTAGTAATGAAGAATATTTAAATAAATTTTCCTTTTTTATAGTAACGCCTAGAGGAAACTTAGTGTTAAGACACTCCGTTGTTCATTTTTTGTCGAATTATCGGGACATTGCGCAATTTTTTTGACACCTAAATGCTGTATCCCGCATGTAGCAGAGTACGCCCATAGTAAAGACACTCCGCTTCCCTTCACGGTTGGCGAAACCCAACACCAGAGCGAAAAAAATAAAAATGGTAATTGATTCCCCCGAGTGGGAATCGAACATAAAGCCGCTAACTCACTAAGTGGATATATATTGAGGTGGAAGGGCAGCATGATCCTCTTGGCCATGAAGGTGTGGCGCGAGGGGTCGGTGCGGCGCGTGGCGTCGCGCGGCATGAGCGGCAGCCACACGCGCGCGCCCAGTGCGCCGCACCACAGCCACAGCGCGCGCGACAGCTGCGTGTGCGCGCGCGCGCCGCCGCCCGCCCACACGCTCTCCACGCACGACGCCAGCACCGTCGCCGGCAGGCAGCTGTACGCCTGCAACCAAAGCTTGCCTGTTAGTTTCACTCGGGGGAATGGATTATTACTATTTATTCATATTTTCATTTCTTAGCTCTGGTACCAAGGCGAAAAGCGCGGCGTTCAATTCCACCACTCAACATGCAAAACCTCCAGAATTCAGCGGAAAGTGGAGAACGAAGTCTCTTAACACTAGGAGTGTCTTAACACTAGGCTTTCCTGCCTAACCTGCTACATGCGGGATACAGCGTGAAGCCAAAAAAAAAGTATATAAAAATAATTATAATTCGTATTAAACGTAGATTATAAACGTATTACAAAATCGCCTCACATCAATAGCTATAAAATTTAAATATGTTTTATTTAATCGTGATATTTCAAGGATAATTACTGCTCAAATTGCGCACTAATACTATGTGCAACAATAAAATTAAAAACTGGAATACCACAACAATGTTTTCAAATTAATTCATTTTAGCGTTTATATATGTACCTACCTATATAGGTACATATATATGTAACAGAATACATATGTATAGTTCTTAGTCAATAATATTATGTATTTCAGCGCAATAACAATTATTGAATAACATTAGAATTACATAAATAATATAAGTATGAAGTTTATTATTAATGGGCCTCCAAGTTCTAGGATGATTGGTATGTCCGTTTGTCGACAACCTGCCGAACGTGCACGCTACGTACAAATAATTAGAGCAAATCGTCACAACATTCATTTGCAAATATTGCATCAGATCGATCACGCATCATTAGACCTCCTTATCATTTACATTTATATTCGCAAATTCATAAACTACACTGCATAGCAAGAATCGTACGCTTTATTCTAGTCTCTAATAATATCAGTCTTTTTAACTTCTAACTTAACACGCAATGCCGCCAGAATTCGGCAGAAAATGGGGAACGAAGTGAATTTCACTAGGTTCCCTCTGCCTACTCTGCTGTGTGCGGGATACAGCGTGAAGCTGATTTATATGATCAGTCTTTTTCAGAATTAAATATTTTTGCTTAAGCGACGTATTAAGTTCGCATTATTAATTCGTTTTCACCAACTGAAGGTTCTATGAAAATGAGGAAGCCTGATGCAAGCTGGTATTCAGTATTACAGTTGGCGGTGGTCGTACACGCGTGAAACATTCGACATCCGTTGAACGTCGGGAGTCGAAGGTCTCTACTAAACCTATAAATGAGCTACGTAACTCTTTGCAAATCAGTGCTATTTTGACACCCAGTAGTCAGCGTGTCTATATAGAAATGAAGTTTTTTTCATCTGTTAGTCTTATATCATTTTAAATTATAAATTAGTAATTAAAATATTTCTGTTATAAATAACAACAATGATATTGTTTGCAGATTGCGTGCCTCCTGGCGCTGTCCGTGACAATCAGTGCGGATGGACTTGGACTCGATGTATACGCGCCTAAATATTCCTCCGTGGATTACTATGTGAGTCATTATTATTCATATTTTTTATGAAAATAAATACCGATCGGTGTATGACAATAATTAATAATTATTAATTACAGTCATATCCCAGTTACGCTTTCGAATATGCAGTGCGGGATCCCCATACTGGTGACAACAAAGCACAGTGGGAAAAACGAGACGGAGATGTTGTAACAGGTAGATTTGAGAAAATTATTCTAATTCTTTAAACGAAAGATTACATTTTATTAATATTGATATTTTGTATGTAGGTGCGTATTCGTTGGTGGAGCCTGATGGCAGTGTGCGTGTCGTGGAGTATCGGGCTGATGATAAGTCAGGATTCAACGCTGTCGTTAAGCGTATTGGCCCCAATCTACACCCAGTCGCTGCTCCCATTTACAAAGCACCTCTCCCGGTTATTGGTTATAAAACAGAAATACCAATCTCGATTGCACCATTAGCAGGGATTGAGAAGCTTGAAGCTCCACTTTTGAAAGGACCGTATCTAGGTGGTAACGCTATATCATCTGCTTCTCTATATAAAGCTGCTGCTCCGGCTATTATCAAGGAGGTTGCACCAATAATTCCTGCCCCAATCCTTCCTGCTCCCATATTAAAGAGTCCCATCATAGCTGAACCGTATCCTCTGTACCAAGCTCCTGTCCTCGAAAAACCGCTGTTCCAACCTTATGCTAAATCTATATATCCAATATCCTATCCTGGCCTGAAAGTGCCACTTCCCGAAATTAAATATTCGGCGCCACTTCAAAATTATAGGGGAATCGACTTAGCTCTACTAGGCAAAGGACTACTTAGTAACCAGATAGTTTACGATTACAAAGGTTACGATGCGGGATTAGACTACTCTGGCGTTGGACTGGGCTATAAAGGAGGATATGGACATTAATATAAATGTATTTTAAAAAATTGAGAATACAACGACATCGCCATTATTAAAATAATTAGAAAATATGCCGCTATTTGTACGCAAAGCTTGTGAATGCGTTCGTTATATTTAAATGGTTCTATATTTATACGTATTTGGCTAATATTAGTTTATAAGCGAGTACTCGTATATTAATGTAAGTTTTATTTATGTACTATATGTAAGTCAAGCATTGTATAAACACCAATAAAGCATTCACCACTATGTGGTATTAAACATTTGTTTCATTTACTTTTTGTTTGTGTGATGATAATAATATTTGAGGCCTTTTACTTATTTATTTGAGGCTAGTCGTGGCGCAAGGGCACAAAGTGTGACGATAAAATCAACTGGTTGTGGATTCGATCCCCACTCGAACAAATGAAATATTTATTTATTTACATTTATATTTTCATTAGTTCGCTCTGGCGTCAAGGCAAAGCGCGGCGTTGAGTTCAGCCACTCAACACGTAATGCCAATACAGAACTCGGCTGAAAGGGTTGAAGAGTTTCCCTCTGCCTACCCTAATGGATACGGCGTGAAGCTGAGAGAAAGAAAGATAATAATATTATTGGGCTCACTGTATAGACAGTACCTATAATTTCGATTTCATATATAACATATTTTCATTCATATATATTTTTTTACTAAGAATAAATTAAGAAAAAAAAGAATAGACTAAGAATAAATTATCTATACTGATATAATATTATATAAAGCTCAAATCAAGTGGAAAAGCAACAAGTGCTGGTTTTTCAGGTGTGTATTCATTGAGCTGTAATGTACGAGCACATATAAGAGCATCACATAATAGAGATTAATCATTGCCTACTTTCTTCAGCGGCAGAAAGTTTCGTCATGAAAACTATTTTAACGGTAAATTATATTGATATTTAATTTGAAATTCAGTTATTCATATATATATATATATATATATTCAATTGAGGCCAGTCGTGGCGCAGTGGCACAAAGAGTGACTGTAAAACCGACTGGTTGTGGGTTCGATCCCCACTCGAGGAGATGAAATTATTACTTAAATTTATATTTCCATTTCTTCGCTCTGGTGTAGAGGCAAAGCGAAGCAAATTTTTTTTTTTTAATTTGAAATTCATCGTTTGCATTTTAAGTATAAAACATATATTTATTTATTTAACACAACCTATACATAATATTTATATATTTTTTTCAGGCGTCGTTTATATTAGGTTTATCATCAATGGTTTGGGCTAAAATAATAGCAAATTTCGAACCTGAACCTGAAGCAAACGTAAGAAATTTATATATTTTTTTAAAATTCTTAATTTAAATGATTATTTATTTTATTGTAAAGAAAGAAATTTAATGCTTAAAATAGTTTTTGCGCTTATTGGTTTAATTTTACTCTTTTACAGAACTATCCTCGATATGTCTTCAATAATGCTGCAATAGGAAATAAGGCACATTGGGACGACGACAAAGTGAATCGACCATATTCTTTGCTGGAACCTATTGAGGAATACGCTGACGATGATGTTTATGGGTACAGTGCTCTGGTGAAAACCATTTCAGCTGCCTTGAACAGGCCACATCCATTTTCAAATCCTATTTACGTCCCCGACACATCCTTGCCATTTGGAAATCCCCGTTCCTACGGTTTTGGTGCTGCAAACTTAGGCATTAGCATTCCTAGTGTTAAAATATCCGGCAGCAGTCTACCTTGGGACCCTAAAACTGGCTCTTTTGGAGGATGGGTACCCATGAAAAGGCAAAAACGAAGAATACCAAGAGCTACCACCATTATAAACAAGAAATATGTGAATGGACGTTTGCGGAAAGTAGTATATATTCCTGTACCATATAGATCAGTTATCGTAATAAAAAGGAAGAAAATTAATTATGATTAAGTGATTTTGTGTTAATGTTATGAGTGGAGAACTGTCTAGTCGTTTCATGTACCTGTGTTTAAGTCTGTTGCTTATATAGCTAGAACAAGTTTCGATACTATTTGTGTACAATAGTATCGCGGAAAACACGATTTTTTAATAATGTAAGTTTACATAGTATATAATTAATTATAAAAAATGGAAAATATATGTTTGGTGTGAATAGTTAGTTTCATTTAAGATTTCTTGGAATTCCAGTTGATAATAGATAATTTAATAAAATCACAATGCCTTGAAAAATTCGGTGGAAAGTCGGGAACGAAGTGTCTTACCACTACGTTCCCACCCACTACCCTGTACCGAGTACAGAATACAGGGTGATACTGATTTAATTTTTGTTTATAAGCATACTCAGTGACGATATACATACTTCTACCTTGGGATTCCTTGGATTCACCGGACTTGTATCGGCCCCATGTGCGGTAAAGAAAGGAGTTTAGTGTCTGAGATTTGCAACCGAAGTGTAATTTAGTATTTAACATTATTCAATCTTCAATTAATCATCAATCAATCAGCTTCATGCTATATCCCGCACACAGCAGGGTAGGCAGATGGAACCTAGTGTTAAGACACTCCGTTACCCACTTTCTACTGAATTCTGGAGGTATTGCGTGTTGAATGGCAGAACTCAACACCGCGCTTTGCCTCGACACCAGAGCGAAGAAATGGAAATATAAATTTAAGTAAATATTTCATCTCCTAGAGCTGAGATCAAACTCACAACCAGTCGATTTACAGTCACACTTTGTGCCGCTGTACCACGACTGGCCTCAATTATTATTCAATCCTTTATAACTAAAAATAAACAAAAAATTCAAACTGATGACATTATCCTACTAGTGCCGCCTTCGCAGTCGTTTCGCCGTTTCAAGTTATTTCTATTTATTTAATACATTTTTTATTTATTTATTATTAACAATACAACATTGTAACAAAGTAAATTATGCTAAGTCCTACAAAACTGTTATTCAATTGTTTATTCAGTTTGTTTGTAGGATCTGTTGTGTCTCTTATCTAAGTAATTCTAAGCTATTATCAATTGCTATTGTCAAAAATTGTACAAAAAATAACATACTAGTATAGTGCCAACGGTTGTAAATAATAAAAATAAAAAAAATCGACAGTTTCGTTTGCAGATGTGTACTGCTTTACATCCGGAACGAGACTGCCGACTCTACAATCCCTACCCTCGAACACGACTCTGTATTCGTGCCACAATTACATTGACAAGTGACGTCACGTTGTTGAGTTCTAAACGTAAATAAA
>JAATLQ010006692.1:0-10651 GCA_013421005.1 Heliconius erato x Heliconius himera | reverse complement strand
CCGCAAACAGCAGGGTAGGCAGAGGGAACCTAGCATTAAGACACTCCGTTTCCCACTTCCTGCTGAATTCTGAAGGCATTGCGTGTTGAGTGGTAGAACTCAACGCTTAGCCTCGAATCAAAGCGAAGAAATGCAAATATAAATTTAAGTAATATTTCATCTCCTCGAGTGGGAATCGAACCCACAACCAGTCGGTTTTACAGTCACACTTCGTGCCGCTGCGCCACGACTGGCCTCAACTCAAGTTCTAAACGTAATCAAATGAATTACTTATTTTACTATGACGATGTGTAATATTGGTATATAGCCAGTATGTCGTAAAATCAATATAACATCCACAAAAAAGACTTAAATTTTACTCTATGTCAAAATACTAATAACACTTTCGAATAAATATGATTTATTAAATGAAATTAAGGTATATGTAATGTATGATTCATACGCGGAATTCGAGTGTCTCTATTTTGAATGGAAAATTAGAGAACACAAGGTTCTATGTATCTATTCTGTTGTATAGATGTACATTAATATATCCATAGATATTTATAGTATTATTTCAAAAAAACCAGCGCTGGGTTCAGCCAGCTAGTACGTCATTTATATGACTATAGTGAAAGTGGTGAAAAAGTGGCAACGAACAAAAAAATTTGGAACTGTGGATTTAAAAACGTGTAAATATGTGGTTAGTTAGCTAGTAAGCACTAGTAAGTATTTAATTGGCTATAAATATTATTTATTATTAAACAACAATTCCGGCATAACTAGGGCAGTCAATATAGCATAAATATCTAGAAAGCTGAAAATTTTCATGTCATCACTAACGTAAGTGATTGTAATGTAATTGTGAAAAATTGTGTAATCGATCCTGTCTGCAAAGAATTTTATTCAAGGTCAAAGTTGTCTATTACTCCTTTTTAACACACTCTTTTACGGCTATTTTAAAATATCACAAAAGATAATATAGCCTTATCAAGACTGGTAATCAATTTATTTGAAAAAAAACCGTGGTGTACTGGTTCAGCGCTTGACTGAAAACGCAACAGTTTAGGATTTCGATTCCTGTTTAGCGAAAATTTATACAAGGGTAAATTCTCACCCCCACCTCATGAACCCACCAACATCTTGCTATATGGTCTGAACCATGGGAAGTGTCATAAAAATGTCTCTATGGCATTTCAATTAAATACTACGGCGTAGAGATCGGACATTCGATACGCAATGCTCTGAGTTCGGACGGAAAGTCGAGAGTGGAGTATCTTGTAAGTTACGTTTGTTTAAACAGCAGCATTTATATAAAATTTGGAGAATATCATACTAAAATTATCTAAAGCCAGCCAGTAACTATAAAATCGGCTGGTTGTGGGTTCGATACCCACACGAGGAAATGAAATTTATTTACATTTATATTTTTGAGTTTATTTACATTTATATTTTTGTTTGGTCGCTCTGGTGTCGAGGCAAAGCTCGGCGTTAAGTTTCACCACTCCACACGCAATGCCTCCAGAACTAGAGCACCACTAACAAGCCATAAGCGTATACTTGACCCGTTATAGGTATACCATAATACTATATGCATGTAAGTCTAGCCAGATTGGGGAAGTATTTAAATTCTACACAAGAGGTACAAAAAATTTGGCCCTACGACCATTTTATGCAAAAAGACAAATTTCTTTGACTGAGATTTCTGATTCTGACTAAACCTACTTTTATACTATTTAAATTCACATTGGTTTTAGCTTCATACAGGATTTATTTTAACTTTTAATAAAAAATCGTATGACTAAAAAGGGTAAAAACTATTTGATAAACAGTGAATAATTGTTTACTTTTGGTTATTTCTTAGCAGCCAATCAAGGAGTGAAGTCGAGAAAATGGCAATAATTTATGAATAATATTACAAACGAATGCATTTTAAAATAAATCTTCTTTCAAAATTTGTAAATACTCTATAATCAATTCCATTTTCATAGAAATATATAAAAATCAAATCAGCTTCACGCTAAATCCCGCACACAGCAGGGTAGACAGAGGGAACCTAGTGTTAAAGACACTCCGGTCCCCACTTTCCGCCGTATTCTGGAGGCATTGCGTGTTGAAACGCCGCATATTTCATCTCCTCCCCACTCGAGGGGATCGAACCCACAACCAGTCATTTTTACAAGCACACCTCGTGCCGCTGCGCCACGACTGGCCTATAAATAAAAAAATAATATAAGCAAACAGGAAATATGATTGCGTTTTTGTTGGCACGCCCACCGGTATACTATGTGTTTGTAGTACAACAGCCAGCGCGTCCTATATACATGTCATTTGAATACACGCTTTGGTAAATTGGTGTAATATTGCTTAAATTTGAACTGACTGACGATTTCATTATAGAACTGGTTCCTAACAATTGGGAACGCGGGGGAATCTTGTTGGAAAATTAACAGGGCAAAGTAAAATTCGACGATCCGTTGAAACTGGGGGGTTCCGATCAAAACCGGCGTACGAATAATTTACGTACATAGTATAAATAAAGAGGTAGGCGATGACAAAAGCACAGTGCACTTCGTTTGTTTATTGGAATACATCGTCGGCAATATGAACTCGCTTTTGGTGGTAAATGTCAATCTAAATAATAAAAAAATAATTATCCTGATAATAGATATGACTGAGATGTCTTACGAGAAAAAAATGTTTTGTTTTATTAATTTTTTTCAGCTTCACGTTGTAGCAGAGTAGGCAGGGGAAAGCTAGTGTTAAGACTCTCCACTCCCCACTTTACGCGAATTCTGGAGACATTGCCTGTTGAGTGGCTTAAAAGAATGCCGCGATTTGCCTCGACGCCAGAGCGAAGAAATGAAAATATTAAATATTTCATTTCCCCGAGTGGGAATCGAACTCACAACCTGTCACATTTGCAGTTTTCTTCGTTAATTATTTTAATTAAATGTATATATATATTTCGATTTCAGGCATCCTATTTGGTCGCACTCAGCGTAGTGGCGGCAAATCCACCCGGTCTATTATCTTACGCCGAGGTTGGGAGCATAGTGAGTGCTATTGTATTTTACGATTTTACAAAACAAATTTATCTTAATCTTTAAATATTTAAAAAAACGAATGTTATTTCACACTTTACAGCCCAATCCAAATTATCAATTCAACTACGCCGTAAACGATCCCTCCACGGGTGACAACAAAGCACAATGGGAGATCCGTGAAGGTGACGTAGTGAGAGGAGCATATTCTCTGGTAGAACCTGATGGAAATGTACGAGTGGTGGAATACACCGCAGATCCAATTCGCGGCTTCAACGCCATAGTGAAACGTACCGGACCTAATGTTCATCCGGTGGCGTTGCCCATAGCAGCACCAGTGGTAGTTGCTAAACCCTTGTTACAGCCAGTTGTAGCACCCATCGCTAAGCCCATCTATGAACCACTGCTAGATGACTATGGTCTAATTACAAAGCCCATTTATGAGCCCATTCAAGAGGTTGCTCCCATAGCCAAGATCGCACCCATAGCACCATTGAACTACCACGACTATTTACAACCACTAGGCCCTTACATCACGCTTAGAGGATCAAGTTACGGATCCAAAGGCAACATAGTCCGCAGATGGACAGCCGGCCCCATACCAATGGATGGACAAAAGCTAACAATTAAAACGAGGAATTAAATTATTATAAGTTTGTATTAATAAGCAATATTGATAAGCAATATTAATAAGCGTGTAAACTTCTATGTGTATAGGTAACCTTATTTAGTTACTCACGGCACTAGTGTGTTTTTGCATGATGTACAAATGCAAGATATACACTTAGGCCATTAGAAGTTAAGCTGACTGATTGTATCTCCGTAGCAACGAAGTGCTAACTAATACTGTAAATAAATTTCTTTTAAGAAAATTTTGTAGTTTTATTTATATTTACAAGGTCGACATCACATTATTTTAATAAAACATCAAAGAATTCCTTTCATTTTGAATGAAATAAAATCAAATTGAGCTCAGTCGTGGCGCAGTGGCAAAAAGTGTGACTGTAAACGCGACTTTAAATTTATATTCAACTTCTTCGTCCTGGTGTCGAGGGAAAGCGCGGCGTTGAGTTCCGCCACTCAACACGCCAATGCCTCCAGTATTCGGCGGAAAATCGGGAACGGAGTGTCGTAACACTAGATTTCCTCTGTGTGTGCGGGATCCAGCGTAAAGCTGATTTTTTTATCAAATAAAATCATTAATCGCTAACGTGTTCTCCAGATCTAGTTAATATTTCTCATACTACAATAATAAATAAATATACAAAATTTAGAATAATATCGCGTGCAGATACCGATTTTATTACGAATATTTTGAGTAGTTAAAATATAATTAAGTAATAACATACAGTTAAGCCGCCGCCGTCCTAATTTATAAAGGAAGTGATACGTGAAAAAAGGTTCAATTAGATTCAGTTTACAGGTACTTGAAGAAATACAATTATATAATGTATTTATTGCTACTGTATATTAATTTCATAAATTGGTGCAATTGGCTATTTGTAGGTATATCATATTTATAAAAAAAATAATAAAAAATCTTTAATTTTAATGATTTCATTAAAATTAAAGATTAATATGTAAATACATACTGTGAAGCTAGTTTTTTTTATCAGCTCTACGTTTTATCTCTCGAAGGACTAAGAGAACCTAGTGTCTCCTCACTTTTCGCCTATATTTAAGACACTGCATTTTGACTGCCAGATCTTAACTGCTAGTTTGGAGGGAGAACCTAGTGTCCGACGGAACGAGACACTCCGTTCACCATTTTCCGCCAAACTCTGAGTGGCGGAACATAAAGCCGCGCCTTGCTTCGACACAAGAGAGAAAAAATGTAAATATTAAATATTTCAATTTTTCAAGAAGGAATCGAACCCACAACCTGTCACATTTACAGTTACATTTTGTGCTCCTGCACCACAACAGGTCTCTGTTGTTTTTTGTTTATATAGTTTATACCTATATCAATAAAGTTCAATAATAGCCTTAAAAAATATAAAATAGCAACTTTTTTTTAATTATCTTTCATAACACGATTTCATAATCATGCAATCACTAATCATATAATATAAATACTTATATTAATATAAACAATTAAAAAATAATATTAATCGAATTTTCCTGTTTTATTTCATAACATTGTTATGTTGATAAAAATCCTTTACTTTAATAGCGTGATGCAAATAAAGTATAATCAAATAAATATATTTTTTCTTAAAGCTGTATTTCGCATATAGCTGGGTAGAGAAGAAGGCATCCAGGAACCTGGTGTCATGACAACTCCTTCCCATTAGACAACTTTGGCTACCCACTTTACGTCGAATTCTGGAGGCATTGCGTCTGGTTACCAGAGAAAGGAAGTGAAAATATCCAATATTTTGTTTTTGTTTTTGCTTCAAGTCTGAATCGAACCCACAACCTGTCGCGCATATTAAGTTCAAATATATTGTTATTTGTCATACTCATGCTGTCAGCTGTATACAGTTTTTTTTTTGTTTTAGATCTTTTTCAGTTTCACTTCTTTCCGCATAGCAATTAGAAGGGTTAACAAAAGCTAGTGTTAAGATATTTCATATCCCACTTCTCGCCCAATTTGGTTAAAAATATTTTCATAATAACCAGTCGTGGCGCAGGAACAAAAAGTGTGTCTATAAACGGGACTGGCCGAGGGTTGGATCCCATTCGAGGAAATGAAATATTTATTTAAATTTACATTTACATTTCTTCGCTCTGGTGTCAAGGCAAAGCGCGGCGTTGAGTTCCGCTCAACACTCCATGCCTCCAGAATTCGGCGGAAAGTGGGGAATGGAGTGTCTTAAAACTAGGTTTCCTCTGCCGTCACGTTACAGTGCCCCTGCGCCACGTCGGCCTCGTATAATATTTTATTAATTATTATTTTTAAATTTTATAGTTTAATAGTTAATGTAATAAATAAATTATAGTTAATCATACGCTAGGCAAATTTGTCTTGTTATTAAACTGAGATTACATCACTTTCGATGGTTGATTTCATCACTTACCGGATTATTGTCTTCGTCCACATCATACTCTTCTCGCTGTACCATCATCAGCTTGCCGCTCGCATTTATCACCTATATATAAATAATAAAAAAAAATTATAATATATTATTAAAAATATTATATATTGTTATATATTAAATAATATTTTTTTTTATACATATTTTTTTTCCATCTTGATGAGTAAGCAGAACAAATTGTATAAGGATGGATATTCTTGTTACTCTTTTATTAAACAACATAATCGAAAACAATAAAGTAACTACTAAAAAGTGATTATTATTTTAATGTAAATTAGCTTCCAGATGGCGCTGAGATTCATTTTATAGCTATAATGATTTACACACAATTTTTTCACAGTAGATTGTAGAGAAAACGTTCTTTCACTTATCAAATTTTAATTTAATGTGTACTTTAAAGAAATATTTTGTATCTAGATTTTTATGTATCTATCTATTGTGGCCAGTCGTGGCGCAACAGGTTGTGGATTGGATTCCTAATCCAGAAAATTAAATGGCTGGGTGAGTTGAGGGCTTATTTAGCGGGATACAGCGTGAAGCTGAAAAAAAGAAGTAAATAGTGAATATCTGTAAATAGAGTCTTTTTTGAGTAAGCTACATACAAGCTTACAGGCTTGTAGCCTCAAGGCTTGTACATACTCAATGATCACCTTTCCAACATATCTACTGTCGCCGGTTGCTCTCGTAAGTCGAAATAGAGACACGGTTCATGTGAATGTATGTGTGTATAAATGAGTGACTGTATGAAATGATCGAATGTATAAAGGATGAATTTATATGTGCATTCACATACAATTTCTTTCTTACCAAGGAGTCCGGCACAGCTGCCACTGGCGGCGCGTGGGCGTGGGAGTGAGGGTGGGTGTGGGCGTGGGCGTGGGGGCGGCGCGGATGCGGCGGCGCGTCCTGCAGGCGGCACAGCGACGCGGACACGACGCAGGCGGGGTGCGACAGCGCCGAGATGTCCACCGCTTGCACGCAACGCACCTCTATGTTACCTGCTGTACGAGTCAATGTATATTTTAATTACTGACAACAATTTTATATTTATAATTATTGAAAAAATGTCCTTTAGTTTCATAGGTGTATCTAGATACGAACATGAAACAAAAAAGATAGAGATATTTTCTTGGGACGGGGTGCGGATGTCATGGAGGTTTAGCTTTGAACAGATATATTCATGTAAACGTTATTTTTAAAGTTTTTAGGGCAAATTTATTGTTATTAAGAATTCTAGGGTGGGCGCAGGACTATTCTGAGGTGAGCCCGGACCACTCGGCCACCCCCTTTCCGCTCATGTTCAGTTTGACCAAATTTTAATAATAACAATATCAATAACCTAAATAAAAGACTGCATATTTAAAGTTCTAAGTTATTAAGTCTGAGTATCAAAAATTCTAAAGCTGGCCTCTTTAGCGCAGGGGCACAAGCATGTGAATGTAAACGCAACAATGCCTCCAGAATTCGGTGAAAAATGAGGATCGGGGCGTCTTAACACTAGTTTCCCTCTGCCTACCTCGCTTCTCTGCTACACGCAGGATATAGCGTGAAACTATAAAAAAATTAAAATTTCTAAGTTTTATTTAGAATTTTAGATACCCAGTATCATGTACATACTTACCATCATCTATCCTATTCAGTTCATATATGGTAACCAGGGCATCAGCGCCAAACACAACAAGTTGGTCATCCAGAATATCAAGCACAAACACTTGTGCTTGTACACGGACTATTTTAGCGAAGCGATTGTCCAATTTCGCGTCGCGTGGGTAAAATCGTATCTCGTCTTGACCTTCAGCAATGCTGTAGCACCCTGTTTGTGATAATTTAAGTTTATTTATTAATATGGTCTATTTGTTGATATATGTCTAGTGTTTTAACACTAGGTTCCCTCTGCCTACCCTGCTGTGTGCGGTATACAGCGTAAAGCTGATTTTTAATTTGATTTGTTAATATATAATGAGGCCAGTCGTGGAGGAGGAGGAGTCGTAGGAGCACAAATGTGTGACTGTAAACGCGATAGGTTGTGGATGAACTATTGAACATTTTCATTTCTTCGCTCAGACGTCGAGGCAAAGCTCAGCATTTCTCCAAGCGATATAATGCCTCCAGAGTTCGCTTAACCTTATGTTCCTAGGTTCCACATCTGCCTACCTGGTATGTGCGAGATACAACGTGAAGCTAAAAAATTATTAATGATTAAATATATTTCTTTTCATCCGCTTTTACATCTAAATCACTAGACTGTTTTTTATTCAATTGAATACAGAGTATCGAGAATGTAATGAAAAGAGACGGTATAAGTATTTAAAAAGCGTTCTAAGGGAACACCGAAATTTTTTTTATTTCTTGTCTGTCTGTCAATATGTATATTGACAGACAGACAAGAAATTAAAAAAAATCTTTTTGCTTTTTAATATTCTTTTTAAGTGTCCCTCTATCCATTTCAGTCAAAATCAGTAAATGTACAAACAAAATATTTTTACTGTCTTATAATGAATATAGAGATAAGAATTATTTACTTTATGTATCCATACCTATATTATAAATTCGAAAGTAACTCTGTCTGTCTGTCTGTCTGTCTGTCTTTTACGTAATCAGGGCCAAACCGCTAATTCAATTGTGATAAAATACTCATAAAGAGATACTTGAGGGTCTTCGGATGAACATAGGTTACTTTTTTTTCTCATATTTGTAATAATGTCGATATATACTAATATATTAAAATACTTTTTAGTTTGACAGGCAATTTATTCCGCCATGTTAATAACAACCGTTGCTAAGCAACGGTTGCAAAGTTTGTTTGTTATAAGAAAACGTCACCCAAAATGAGCTTAACGCATACATGGCGGGCGCCGACTCAACCTTATGAGATACACAAAAACAATGTTTTACAAAAATATTGTTCTTTAATGTTTTAAAAAGTCCGCGATACATATACTATGTTTATCTCTGAAGTTTGAGCAAAAGTAACCATTTTAATTCATTTAATGTATATTTATCGGGTTTTTGTTGTATGTATTTTCTATAATTTGATATTGATCCTTATGAAAATGAATATAATAGGCACTTTTAGCATTTTATCTAGATTGAAATTATAGTTTACTGTATAACATTCTAATAAATAATTAAGGAGATGTCACTGATTCGAAATGAACTAGCCTACGAGCGGCATAGTATGACCGACGCGAACGGGCAGATGACTTTGATAGTTTTGTAAATTTTCATACATTTTCAAACTACTGTTAATTTTGATGTAATTATTTGCTGTTTATAATTAATTTATACTTTTCTTTGGTTCTTCGCTTATTCGAATAGTAGATTAGTTAGATTTTCATAAATTTCTTGATGTGGTGTAAGTTGCGGCCCTGCGCAGCATCGGTATAATATTTTTTTGTTATTTATTATTTAAGGAAAGAATTGTTGGTTATTGGTTGGTACTTAATAAATTATAATTTTAGTTTTTTGGGATTTTATTTGATATTGCTCGCAAAAGTTATATTTAATGCAGAAAGGACTTTAGTTATTTCATATAGTATCTATGTACGCGCGCAAGGAAAACGTGTAAAAAGATTTTTCCCGGGTAAATTAGTAAAATCGATCACTGAAAGTCCAATAAAAATCAGTTCAGTTATTCTGGACATTAGCTCGGGGAAATAGAAAGACTGACAGAGACAAAAATATAATATTTTTTTTATTGTATTTGAATATTATGTAAATAACCACATGCACTTGCTAAAACATAGCACAACACATTTAATTTTAATTTTTTAAAATATTTATTTTACTTTGATGTTGTAGTGAACATTATCTTTTAATAAAATTAAATAAGTAACAATAATAATAATACATGTAAACTTCTATTTCATTCGATATTAATATTATATACTTACACTACATTCTATTTTCAAATTTACTTAAAACTAATTTGTTAATATTTATATTTATTATAATTCATCCGCACGCAGCGCATTCGCATGACAAACTTGTTTCGAGTTTTTTTGCTGTGCGTGACGTAGCCTGCTTGCTAGCTACGAGTAGAGTCGGCTACTATCGCTTGCAACGTTCACTTGTTTAAATATTGTACTCCTTGCTTGTATTCAATTTTAAGCCTTATCTTCTTGCTAATACGTATCTGTTTCGCTTATCTATTTCTTTTAATATTTCTTTAAATTTCTTTATTTCCTTCTGTGAGTGTGTAAAATTATTCTTTTGTATATCTTCTTAAGTGTAAATAAATTTGGACAATTATTCCACAAAATTTTGGAAATTTAATTTCACTCCATAATTAAAAATATAAAATATTATTAAATAGCGTATTTCACAAAAACCGCTATATTGGTGACCCGAAATTAGTGAGCACTACATTAAATATCTACATTTTCTGCTGGCGAGAAGATTAAAAACGGCAAGAGGCCATTTTGACGACCTTTGCAAGGTGACCTCTAGTACACGATGGAGGACGCGACTACATCCAACGTTTGTAGGATTGGCGTGCGTATTCCACCATTCTGGCCGGAAGAACCAGCCCTTTGGTTTTCACAAATTGAAGCTTCGCAGCCTGATCTACCTATAGAAAAATTAGCTGAC
>JAATLQ010006689.1:36933-64370 GCA_013421005.1 Heliconius erato x Heliconius himera | reverse complement strand
TCTACCCGTGACCACGGACTACTGCAAAGTGTTCGAAACGTCGGGTTTCCAAAAATGTATAAAAGTACCAAATATACGCGATTAATCCGGTTAAAATAGTTTCATTTAAAATGTGTAATAATCGTGAAAATCAAAGAACTTATTATGAGTTTTGATTGTTTGAGCAGAGATTTAAAGCGTGTGTATATGGATGATATATGTATATATATATGTATACATACCCAGCTCCACTGCCGCCCGCACGCGTTGTAAAGCCATGGTTTTAGTAACAGCCAGCCATCGATCGATCAGCGGCTCAAACCATCTGCCGAATTATGTGCTTATTTCAATATGTTGTTTATTGTAAATTGAAAATAAATTATTTGAGAAGATTTACAGTTAATCATTCGATATAATCGTTTTTCAGGGTTCTGTACCTTTTAAGGAAAAAGAAAACCTTATAAGATCACTTTGTTGAACGTCTGTCTGTCTGTCAAGAGCCTTTATCTCAGGACCGCTTTGAGATATCGAATTGAAATTCAAACCATATACCTAAATTTACGGTCCCACGATTTCCTGGGAAAAAAGTATTTCTACATTTACTTAAAAAAATATATGGCCATTAAGGAAAAATTAGAATTCTCTGGCCTCAAATGTCTTACTATGCGAGTATTCCTTTTTAATTTTGCAACGACATACAAACTATTGCTGATTATCATTAACTTTTGTGAACTTTATTCACCACAGTTGTAGTTTCATGTTAAAACTGTAATTATTGCCTGAGATACGCCATGTGCAACATACCTCAAGGTAGCTATTATAGAATGGAAGTACAAACGGCTGCCGTAAACGATTGAGTGACACAGGCATTAAACTGAGCACGTATCATGTATTTGTGATATGTGAACCATCCAACATTTCATTTTTTTTAATTGAATTATTGTGAGTGAAGGAGAGGAAAGCAATTTGTTAGCAATAAATATCTAATTTTTTTTTAAAGATATTAAATATATATTGTCTAGCTAATTACTAGAAAACAACAAAAAATATATATTTATTACTGTTTAAGTTAGAAATATCATATACGGAAATAATGGCAAAACAGCATTAACAAAATCTATTATATAAAATATAGTGTACGGTCAGAACAAACTCTACCTTTGTTCCTTACGAACGAATGCTCAACGTGACTTCAAATGACTAATAATTCTGAATAATGTAAGAATAATAAAAAGGTCGCGATGATCAATAAATCGAAAATTTAAAAAATTTAATTTAGCAGATTTCACATAATTGAATTAGTACTAGTTTATTTAAACAAGTAAATCGCGCAACAAGCTTTTATGATCATATAAATTGTGTATAATGAGGTTATGAGTTGATAGTTAAAGTTTAACAGAAAAAAACAATATTTTCTCCTTTTTAGAGCGTTTAAATAAAAGCTCGAGGCCGGCTTGAGGCCGGTCGTGGCGCAGCGGCACGAGGTGTGACTGCATAACCGACTGGTTGTGGGTTCGATCCCCACTCGAGGAGATGAAATATTTACTTAAAATTTATATTTCCATTTCTTCGCTCTGGTGTCGAGGTTAAGCGCGGCGTTGAGTTCTGCCACTCAACACGCAATGCCTCCAGAATTCGGCAAAAAGTGGGGAACGGAGTGTCTTAATACTAGGTTCCCTCTGCCTACCCTGTTGTGTGCGGGATACAGCGTGAAGCTTATTTAATTTTTTAATTTTTTTACTTATCTAATTAATTTGTTGACGGAAAAATGTTAATGTAATTGATTTCATTTTGTATTGCTATTTTTGTATTTTTTGGCTGAGTTTATAGAAGAGAAAGTTTGAGGAGTGTGTCAATAAAGCCAAAAGTTAAACAAAGTAGGTTCAAATTGAATTCGATCTCGTCGAGGTTATTAGGTATACTTAAATTATTTTAAAATCTTAAATGTCAATGGCATAATCGAGGACTTAAATGTGAAGATGCATTAAAATGTGAAAGAAAGAAATATTTTTTTACATTATAAGATCTAATTCTGAAGGAACTGTCATTTTGAAAGGTTACGCAAATACCTAAAGTATAAAAATAATGATAGCTCCTTTCGATCCTCATAAAGTGGTGCCATATTGAGTTGTAAATTTACTTTATGAAATATGAATACCTTTTTCTATTTCACTTTTATAAAATAAAAAAGATTTTTCTTTTGAATATTTTTGAACACTTATTTAGATAACATCTTATAAAATGTGATGATTAAATTAAAGAAGATTTAAATTTTAATATAAAAAACGAAATGTGTACAAAATATGAAAGTAAGATAGGTAAGTAATAATGGCGTTTAACGTAAAAATGGCGTATAATCAATTAATTTATATTCAGTATGCGTTGAATTTTGATAAACCCTACAGAAAATGATGCTAACGTTGATATTGTAATATAATTTTATATTTTTATGAATAACAACAACTTTTTGATAAATTTTGGGCAATAATTACGTTTAAAAGTATTTCAATTTGATTATTATTTTACAAAACCAGGCTCAGGCAAAAATCTATTATTTATTTAATTATTTTATATTTTTTAATAGATTGCTTAAAAAGTGATTTTTTACTCCCATTTCAACTCTATTGTTGTATTTATTGCTATGGAAAATTGCCTTTGAAGAACAATAATATAATCTGTGTTTTTGGCACCTGTAGCGGCGCTTCCTTATATGCGATATTCTTAATTCTACACTGCATTGGAAATTATGAAAATTAAAAAATAAACTCTATAAAAATAATAGAGAGAGAGAGAATGAGAAAGAGTCTTAGATCCACCGTTCTCCCATCGATCATCCGTCAACGTCATCAGTCGACCAATCTAGCAATCAATGTATAGTGTAATCACTTAATATATAGTGCTTTTGCACTTACTATATTCTTGACCGTCTTTCAATATAATAAAGATAGAAAGATGGCGTATTATTATATAATTGGCTTAGAGTGTAAACCTGCTAACCCGTTTTTATTTTTTTGGTCATGTAATCTATATTGTACAAGTACCATTCAAAAGTGTAAAAATGTACAAGATTGACCTTTATTTTTTAACATAGTAAAGAATATAAAACAATTTACAAAATTCTAAACACCTTCAGATAATACATATATACACTTACAGTTTTTAAAATACCTAGTTTGCCTTTAAGACTGTAAAACCGACTGGTTGTGGGTTCGATCCCTACTCGAGGAAATGAAATATTTACTTAAATTTATATTTCCATTACTTCGCTCTTGTGTCTCATTTCCATTTTTCACTTAACACACAATGCCTCCAGAATTCGGCAGAAAGTGAGAAGTGTCTTATATTAGGTTCCCTGTGCCTACCTTGCTTTGCGCGGGATACAGCATTTAATGTCAATTTGCTTAATAGATAGTTAGAAGATTTACACTCTAAACCAACGATATGATTAATGCTTGCAACTTAAAAAATGAAATGGAAGATACTTCTAAAAGATTAGTTATACATCAGTATTTTAATATGAACTTACTGATAGGCGTCTAAAAGCAGAGGCGGCGGGTCGTGCGCGGCGTGAAACGACGGCGTCGGTGACGCGGCGGCGTAAAGCTCTCTCACTGCCGCCAGCACTTCAAAAGGCAGAGTTTTTGCCGACACTATGCACACTACGACAGAAGAAATTTAGCTGTTCATTTTTTTTAAGATTTTTTTTTGTTTATTTAAAAAATTAAAAGGGTGTTAGTGTGTGCTTAAAATTACTTTTACATATTTTTTTTGGCTTAACATTTTACTATTTTTTTGTAATTTACGTCTGTCATTAATTTAACATTAAAAGTTGTACATAATCTACCTAAGTTTTTAAACTTATGACATATAACTTTTTTAATTCTTCACAGTAAAAAAAAACACCAAAGTAAAAAATATTAAAATGCACAGGAAACGGAAAAACTAACTTTGAACAGTATTAGCATATTTCTTAAAATGAGCTCTGACGCATATTTTAACTTAGTTACTAAATGACATCATAGTGTAAGTTTTCCGGAAGTTTCGCCCGGGCCTCATTTGTTATTCAAAGCACTACCCGCCCTGCACGCGAGGCTTATCTTAAAACAATATTTATGTATACATATATATCAAGACATTTTTGTAAAATAAATGTCATTTAACGCTTCTAAAAAAACAAACTATACGTGTTAGAATAGAATAGCAAAAAATACTATAAGTATTAGAATAGAATCGCAAAAAATATGTCAATTACGCAAGCGAAAACACAAAATGTGATATTAGGTATATCATATGCATATAAGTAAGAAATATACTAAAAAGTTTATTTGCGATTATCGCTGTAGTTAGTTACATTTATATAAACATAAATAAATGTTTTTATGTACAAATTTCAAATATATGCAAAAAATGCTTATATATAATTATTAATATAAGTTTAAATATGAAAATATTATAATAAACTTACTTGCGTTTCCGTGTTCATCGAATAATTCCTCTTCAGCGACTCCACACCAGCCCTCAGCCACCCAAAGCTCAACACAGTGCTTAACGTCCTCAGATACCTGTTAAAACTTCTATAAATTAATACACTTCGTAATTTTGTTATAAAAATAATTTTGGACGGAAATTATTAATTAATTATGTTTACGGTAACAATAAGCAAAAACATAAAACCGTGTAGGTAATATTTCCTGTATAAAATCCATTTCAATATACGCTTAACGTTTGTTACAATCACTTTATTATTAAGTGAAAAAAATAATAATAAGTACTTTCGGAGTGTCTTAACACTGGATTCCCTCTGTCTACCCTGCTGTGTGCCGGATACAGCATGAAGCTGATAATATATAGTATTAATTACAAAGTTTCACGGTGTATCCCGCACACAGCAGGGTAGGCAGAGGGAGCCTAGTGTTAAGACACTCTGTTCCCCACTTTCTGCCGAATTCTGGAAGCATTGCGTGTTGAGTGGCAGAACTCAACGCCGCGCCTCGACACCAGAGCGAAGAAACGGAAATATAAATTTAAATAAATATTTCGTCTCCTCAAGTGGGGATCGAGCCCACAGCCAGTCGGTTTTACAGTCACACTTCGTGCCACTGCGCCACGACTGGCCTACTATATATTATTGTGACTTTTTTCACATTCAACTATAATTTGTAGTAGTAAATCATTTCATTTCGTGTCGGCGGATTATTAATTTATAGTTTGTATAAGCAACAATAAAATCCATTAACGAAACAGGTTATTACAATTTTATGGTAAAGTGAAACCAAATTTAGCTACAATTAAACTTTGGTTATTGGGTGTTAAGTATTTTTGAAATTGCATTTTTTATAGGTTTATGGAAATTTTAAAATTATTCCCAATAAGCTATAGAAGAATATTTTTTAGAAAACATATAAAACTTTGAACGTGCCGGGACTTGAACCCGCGCCTCTTGGTAATCGCTCTGACCAATTATGTACATATGTAAGCTTCGCTATATCACTCCGTCCCCCATTTTCCGCCGATTTTTTTAAGGCATTGCATGTTGAGTATTGGAACTCAACGTCGGGCTTTTATCTGGATGCCGTAGGGATCAAACCTACAACCGTCGCATTACAGTCATACCCTTTTGCCCCTGCGCCACGAGGGCGTCATGTATCTATGATGTTCTTGTATATACGATGTACCTTACATACATTAGACATAATACCCTTCCAATCACTTTGTCTAAAATTAGATGGCTAAGTTTGTAACACCGTACGTACGCGTGCGTACATCGTTGAGAAGCGGCTTTGTTTTTCATTATGTAGAGATGGACACCATCCACTTTTAGAATCCCTATATCTCAAAACCAATATTCTTACAGAGGCCAGCCATCGCAGCGCAGTCGTAGCGCAGCGGCACGAGGTGTGACTGTAAAAACCGACTGGTTGTGGGTTCGATCCCCACTCGAGGAGATGAAATATTTACTTAAATTTATATTTCCATTTCTTCGCTCTGGTGTCGAGGTTAAGCGCGGCGTTGAGTTCTGCCACTCAACACGCAATGTCTCCAGAATTCGGCAGAAAGTGGGGAACGGAGTGTCTTAACACTGGGTTCCCTCTGCCTAACCTACTGTGTGCGGGATACAGCGTGAAGCTGATTGATTGATTGATTAATATTCTTAGAAACAAAAATATTCAGATAAGGTTAGTAGATGATTATATGATTAACTTTTTTGTCACATCAATTTTTTTTGGATATAATTTACTGTTTACGAGAAAAATCCAAAATGTCCAAAAATTTTACTCTCAACTGTGACGAATTTTAAATCTTTAAAACTTAAAATCATGGGGACTTTTGATATCTTTTTAAGTTCAAATAACTATTGTTAATTAATATTGTTGAAATGATCATAATTGGCATTATTGATAATTGTCATTTGGTACAATAAATCATAAATCAGCTTCACGCTGTATCCCACACACTGCAGGGTAGGCAGAGGGAACCTAGTGTTAAGACTCCGTTCCTCACTTTCTACCGGATTCTGGAGGTATTGCGTGTTGAGTGGCAGAACTCAACGCCGCACAATGTATTGTTCTATTTACGTTAGAGACAGTTCTAGACCATAATAAATGTAAATAATAAAACTCAAAACACGATCTTTTATATATTTTATAACGTCTACATATAGAAATATATACAATATCGAGCTTTTATGGTGCGAAATAAAATATTGCGTCCTTTCAGCGAGGAATAATAGCTTGGTAGGTATTTATGTTAGTTGCCCTAGAATTTCTGTAATATAAAACAACGTACATACGTAGGTATTTTAAAGACAAGAAAACTTTTAGAAAACGCTTACAATACTTTTTCTAATCTTTGTAGTAAAAACTTAAGCTATTTTTTATGTAATTTTAATTAACATTAAAAATAAAATAAAAATAAATCAGCTCCACGCTGTATCTTGCACATAGCAGGGTAAGCAGAGGGAACCTAGTGTTAAGACATTCCGTTCCTCACTTTCTGTCGAATTCTGGAGGCATTGCGTGTGGAGTGGCAGAACTCAACGCCGCACTTTGCCTCGACACCAGAGCGAAGAAATGGAAATATACAGTTAAATAAATATTTTATCTCCTCGAGTGGAGATCGAACTACAACCAGTCAGTTTTACAGTCACACTTTGTGCCCCTGCGCCACGACTGGCTTCTAATATATAACAGTAGTTTAGGCTTATATACTATGTACTCACCATTTTGTCAATTTGTGTAAAGACGACGCTGAAGTATGGAACATTGTTGGTCCTATAAAATAAACCAGAAGTTATGAACACGAAACTTTATCAGAAGTTTTGGCTTTGAGGAGCAATCCATTCTATTTTAGTTGAGAATAACTTTTATTTTGTCTATATTTTTTTGTATGAATGTAATTTAAGTTTCACTATTTTCGGAATTTATAATAAAAAATTGTCTCGAATAGCCAAGTGATAAAAAACATAGATATGATAACCTATTGTATCCTGCTTTACGTAAATAATGAATAATAAAAATGAACTAATTACCTTTAAGTATTTATTTGCTTTGCAAAATTGATTAAAATTAATCATAAACAATAAAACTAACAGAATAAAAATAATAAACTGAGTGAGTCACGTGCTAGACTTCATATTAAAACTTTTTTATAATTCAACTATGGAAGGCACCCATCCTGGTTTTTCCCGGTATTATATACATAATTTAAAAAGTAAAATTAAAAATTAAATTAGCTTCACGCTGTATCCCGCACACAGCAGGGTAGGCAGAGGGAACCTAGTGTTAAGACACTCCGTTCCCCACTTCCTGCCGAATTCTGGAGGCATTGCGTGTTGAGTGGCAGAACTCAACGCCGCGCTTAACCTCGACACCAGAGCGGAGAAATGGAAATATAAATTTAAGTAAATATTTCATCTCCTCGAGTGGGGATCGAACCCACAACCAGTCGGTTTTGCAGTCACACCTCGTGCCGCTGCGCCACGACCGGCCTCGAATTAATTTAAAAAGTATAGCCGAAAAATATATAATAATCTGAGCTGTGGCAACCACAACTTTATATTCTTCTAAGGTTCAATCGCGATGAAATATTGATGTGTGTTGCCTTGAAACATTGTTGATATAACAAAGTTTCATAAAATTGATCCAATCTTTTAAGAGTAAATATTATTTTAACATTTATGGCAACATAAATATACGCCCAAACTAAGCTTATACATATATATATATATATATATATATATATATATATATATATATATATATATATATATATATATATATATATATATATATATATAATATATATATATATATATATATATATATATATATATATATATATATATATATATATATATATATATATATATATATATATATATATATATATATATATACGTATAATATATATGTATATATACGTAATGTATGCATTGTAGCTTTTTCCCTCTTACTTGACATGATTCTAAAGGATCGCGTACACATACGAGTATGATGTGTTAATATGATATAGGGGTATCTGTATGATGTTCTTGCATATAGAATATCGAATTTCTGAAAGGGAAATCATATTTACATTATTGAATTCAGTATCGTTTGTTATGAACGTGACTAAAACGAGACTTTTATGTTGTTTTATTATAAAATAATAGTAACGTGTCTATATAAAATACAAAATGGAAATAAAAGCAGCCATTTTATATAATTTCTAGATATCTAACTAGAATCTATAGTATTAGGGCCTATAGGCTTCATATTAAATCATCTACAGAAAGAAATACAACGGTTGTGGTAATATTTTAGTATCAAATGTTGCTTTAATACCTTGTGGCTAGGTCTCATAAAATAAAAGGCACTTCTTCGCGCTACTGTTACTGGTAACACGGCGTGGCAATTTACCATAAAATGTCCTCAGCAAAGTACTCTACGTGGAGGTGAAGGAGGAGGAGGAGAAGGAGGTAAGAAGCTTTATGAATGATATATGTAATAGCTTTGACAATATAAGGCCTGACAAATTTAAATCCTGCATGGGCATAATTTACGAGTCGGTATATGTTAAATATATGACAAATTAATAAAACTTAAACTGAAGATTAATTTAATGATGTGAATTATTCATATATACATGTCAGTCGTGGTGATAGTGTGCGATTGGAAATATGAAAGAATGTGGGTTCGGTTCCCATTCGAGAAAATGAAGTATTTAATATTTTAATTTGCTCGTTCTGGTATGGGGGCAAAGCGTGGCGTTGAGTTCCGCCATTCAATGTCTCCATAATTTGACGGAAAATGGGGAACGGAAATGTCTTAATGGGAATGGAGTGTCTTAGCACTAGGATCGCAGGTTTTCGCTATGTGCAGGACACAGCGAAATTGAAAAAAATATAAAATCAAATGGTTTTAAATTGTATAGCTCATTAGCTGGTCTTTTATATATGAAAATGAACACAACTTACGTGCATACAAGAATAGCACTGTGTCTGACAATATATAAAGCGGTTTACCGCTAAATTAAAATGGATACATAAAACTGAAGTTCCGCATTATCTCTCTAAAACAATAATAATGTTGAATTTAATAAAACCTACTTAATTTCATAAATGAATATGTATATACATGTTTTTATCACGACAATAATGTAAACAAATGTAAATGTAATATGTGAGGCCGGTCGTGGCGCAGCGGCACAGAGTGTGACTGTAAAACCGACTGGTTGTGGGTTCGATCCCCACTCGAGGAGATGAAATATTTACTTAAATTTATATTTCCATTTCTTCGCTCTGGTGTCGAGGCGAAGCGCGACGTTGAGTTCTGCCACTTAACATGCAATGCCTCCAGAATTCGACAGAAAGTGGGGAACGGAGTGTCTTAACACTAGGTTCCCTCTGCCTACCCTGCTGTGTGCGGGATACAGCGTGAAGCTGATTATGTTTTGAGGCCGTCATGGCGCAAGGGCACACAAGGTGAGTGTTACGCGACGGTTGTGGCTTCGATCCCTACTCGCGGAATTAATTGTCATTTCTTTGCCCTGGTTCTAGGTACCCTGTTGTATACAGAATACATTGATTACTATTGAATAAATAAAGATATTAATATTATAAAGATAAAGAGAATGGCACAAGATAAGATTAGTATATGATAAAGCACTAAAGGTGATATAGTAGTTGAATATTATTTTTTTAATTACATTGTTATCTTCCATGTTGACGATAATATGATGAACTACTTGAAACGACTTATGATAACGTACAACATAAAATTGATGTTTTCTCATACTTTTTTGGATACCAGTACCACGGCAATAATAATTAGTAAAGTAATGAAACTTCTAAAAAAACATATACAAAAAACCACAAATAATTTCGTCTATTTCTTTGAAAGTGAATTAATTACAATTAAATGATAAATTTCAAAATTATCCTAATAATAAACTTATCACTCGCCAAATCCAAAGATATCGGAAACATTTAGTAATCAACTTTAACCAAATAGATCTCTAATTATTATACAATTTTAATAAAGTTAATATTTTTAAATTAAACTATTTTAACCGGATTAATCGCATATATTTAGTATTTTTATACATTTTTGGAAACCCGATGTTTCGAACACTTTACAGTAGTCCGTGGTCACGGGTAGTCTACCCGTGACCCCGGACGGACGTTAATCCGGTTAAAATAGTTTCATTTAAAATGTGTAATAATCGTGAAAATCAAAGAACTTATTAAGTTAATATTTTATTGAATTTTACTATACGTATTGCACTTACGTATCAAAGAGAGGATGATAATAAGTGAGTCCCTGCTGCAGATCAATTTGCACGAGGGTGATGAGGTTGACGAGGTCCTCCCCGCGTTCCGAGTCCGTGTCCTGCGCGCACAGCGCCTCGTACCACTCGGAAGTGCCTTTACGAAGTGCGCCCACTATTTCGCTCCTAAGACAGTATTTTGTTATATTTCTCTAATGTCAATATGTGATGCTGTGATGCAGAGTCTGGGTACACTACACTTTAATAAACGAACGATGGTTGCGGGTTCGATTTCCCATTTACTACTATATTGAGACAATTTTTACTAAATTGAGACAATTGCAGCGTTGAGTTTCCCTATTAAGCATTCAATGCCCTCTTCACTTTGAAGGTGAAGAACCGATTCCTCCTAACCTTTCATCATCATCGTCATCAATCTGCCCTCCTCTGCTGCTGTAGGTACATACGCCTCTCTAACTATACTTCAATCATTTTTTTTTCTTTTAAAAAAATTAAGCTTAGCTTAGTTATACTAATCTTGAACATATTGACGAATGACATGTGTTTATTGTATTACATTTCAAATATTTCTGTTGAAATTGTAGACACTTTGTCTGTTTTCAAAAGTTATTGACGTATTATAATTTTAACTAAATATCTGGTAAAGAAATTTGTCTTGTTAAAAGCTTGTTGATACATTTTAATAAAAGAAAATAATTAGAGCGAACAAAACGTCGCTATTTAGGACACAATCTTAATTTAATCTCCGTTGCCAAAACAGATGAATTCGGACAAACTTTAACCTTTGAATCGGATTAATTGCGGTCTTAAGGGTTCGTCCCGTCTTTCTTAATGGCAAAGTTCTTGGTTTTCAAACAAAAAAAGTGATATAAATAATAATTTCTATTAAAAAATATTAAATGTAAAATAATGCACTAACCTGATTTCGTTGTTAAAAGGACAGCAGCGCCAGAATGCTTTCATCTGAGACAGTTGATTAAGACAGCGCAAAAGGAATTCAAGTCTGCAATATTTATATTTTTGAACGAATCAACATAAATATAAATTTTAAATCAAATTAAATCAAAATTAAATCGGCGTCACGCTGTATCTCGCACACAGCATGATAGGCAGAGGGAACCTAGTGTTAGGACACTCCGTTCCCCACTTTCTGCCGAATTCTGGAGGCATTGCGTGTTGAGTGGCAGAACTCAACGCCGCGCTTAACCTCGATACCAGAGCGAAGAAATGAAAATATAAATTTAAGTAAATATTTTATCTCCTCGAGTGGGGGTCGAACTCACAACCAGTCGGTTTTACAGTCTTATATTATCAGAATTTATAAATTTTAATTTATATATATTTAATATAAACTTTATTTTATATTTATGTTTATTCTGTTCTCCAAATACTCTCATAATCTGCTTGCGATAAAGCGCTCACATAAAATATTTTATATTCATTCAAAATTAAAAATTTCGTACATTCAATTAATTAATAAATTAATACAGCTTAATGAATTCGATATCAACATCAATAAAAATATTAATTAAACATAAATTTCTGCCAATATTATCAAAAGTCCATATACACAATGCAATACCATTTCCATATACATACTTATTGAGGCTCAAATGATGCAGGACGGGATACAGATCCCTGTGGAGACGTAACTGATGGAGTGCCCTTTCCACGAACTCGCAGAAGCAAACAGCAAGCCACCGCTCCTCGTCGCGCGTGGCGCCCGAGCCCGAGTCCCCGCTGCCGCTGCCGCCTCCTCCCAAGATCTCGCTGGCGCACCACGCCCTTTCCAACTCCGTCAGTAGCTTGTGCATGTACCTAAATGTAATGTCAAGGTCGTATATAGTTATTTATTTTTAATTATTTTACAATAATAATAATAATAATATAATTACACTAAAATAATAAAAAAAAAGATTTTCTCAGTCAACGGTTACATTCATAACAAGATTGTTGTTAATATAAAATAAATAATAATATATTAAGCAGTAGTTAATTACTTTGGATCCAATGGAGCTTCGCTGTTAAGCTTGCACGAAGCCGCAAACCGTGCGATCGCAGCTTGCAGTGGGCTTAAGTCTCCTTGCACCGCATGCTGGTGTAGTAAAGTTTGCGCTGCATTGCACAACTCTCCCTCCCACTCTCCGCTTTCCTCCGCTCCGCTTGTAGGCGCGTTTGCTGTTTCAACTTCATGCGCCAACAGCACGGCGAATAAGCGTTCATGTTGTCGCACCTTTATATTTGTTAAAGTGTATAATAAGTTAATATATATTTTTTATATTACTATAGCCTCACGCTCTATCCTGCACATAGCAGTGTTGGCAAATGAAACCGGGGAACCTAGACATGGACACTTTCACTCTCCACTTACCGCCAATTTTTTTAGGCATTGCGGATTGAGTGGCGGAACTCAACGCCGCCCTTCGCCCTTTACCAAAGCCAGGAAATAAAAATATTAAACATTTCATTCCCCTGAGCGGATATCGAAAAACAATCGTTGCGTTTGCAGTCGCACGCATGTAAAAGAAATAAAGTCAGAAATAAAAATAGAAACGAAGTGTCTTGATATTATATTATTTCTATTTAGTATATATAATATGCAACGCAAAATGTAGATATTGAAACACTTATTCACTTCCAATCGCTATATTTCTTACAATATTGTTAATTATAATTCACTGTACTGTCAAAACATTTTCCCGCCCAAATTTGACATTATAAGCGCGCGTCATTCCTTTCCCGCCAAGTCCCTCCCCGACAGCTTGGCGACAGCGTACCCGAGAGTTGCCGACAAACCGGACTGGGAAAACACCTACATAAAAAATGAAGATAATAAAATATAATAAACAATCCCCAAGTTATGTGACGATGTTTAAAATTATTTATTATTTATGTTATTTATTAAGTCACGTGTTATCTCATAAACTGTATGTAGCTGTGTTTATATACATAATATAGTTGTGTTTTTTTCATTGAAATTAGATATGTAAAAAAACGAAATAGAAAAGGATTTTAATATATGTTAAATGTGTATTGACCACTCATCTATTGACTTGTTTGAACGATATTTGCGCATCACTTCAAGACAACTCATTGCTCTTGGACCAAATTAAATTCTCAGAATATTGTATTGTATACAATTGTATTGACAGCTTACTCAGACTTGACGTCACAAGCGACGCCATGACACTTTGACTTGTTTTGTGTTCGATTTTTTAATTTATAAATAAAAATGTGTTTTTTTTGTAATACTATTTTTTTTAACTTTCTGCAGAAATATAATATTATCTCAAAGTATCTCAAAATCTGTCATCATGCTTATTTCCAGTAGTACGTATAATTAAGTAAATTAGTAGTTATTTCTTCATAAATAACATCTTATTATGTTTTGTATATTCACATTCTTCCCGTAAATGCTAGGAAAAGGAATGACTTATCATCTCAAACTAGATATTGTGCAATGGGACTCTGCGCCGCTCTTTTTCAGATATATCATAGTAAAATTGATCTTTTCAATAGGATTGTTACCTTGAATGAGAGGATAGACAGAATGCAATGACAATTTAATATTTGGCCTCAGTAGTGTCACTAACTAATATATAATCAAAATTAAATATATTTTTTTACATTATTGTACCAATAAAAGCTGTAATTATATTTCAGATATCAACAAAGCTCTTAATGATAGAAATATATTGCGTCGGCACAAAATTGTCATCTCAAAAAGAAATTGAAACGTATAAATCGTGAGTAAAAAAATTGAAGGTATTAAGTCAAGACGAATAAAGGACTCTCGAGAATGAATTAGATTTATCGTGTAATCGAAATTTCATCTCTTCGCTGACTTACTTATAACTTCGCAAAAATAAAATAAAGGAGTCAAAAAGAGCAAGGTATCTATGCCATTTTAAAATCTTGTTTTCAAACAAATTACTTAAAATTATTTTATTTCAAGATTTTTCACGTTTTGTGGATCAGGCAAAGGGACTTTGACCATATTGAATGTGCGACTACGTTCTGAAAAATTTAGAAACACTGTACTGAATGACGGAATTCTATAATTTTATAAAGTTCCAGATAAGATCAGAGGAACAGCATTTATTAACTTATTACACTCAGTCGTATATTAATAATCCTTAATAGAACAGTTATTGTCGTTTATTATGTTTATAAATATTTAAAATAATCTCGTATAACTGTTATGTCCTAATGTTTCAACAGATTAGTAGTAAGATATTGTTATTAACATTCTTCAAAAACATAACTATAACGCCTTTAACTGCTAAGAAAGATATAATAAAAGAAATACATAAAACAATGATAATAAAAACGCCAGTCGTGGCGCAGAGGCACGAAGTGTGACTGTAAAACCAACTGGTTGTGGGTTCGATCCCCACTCGAGAAGATTGAAATATTTATTAAAATTTTTATTTCCATTTTTTCGCTCTGGTGTCGAGGGAAAGCGCGGCGTTGAGTTCTGCCATTGAACACGCAATGCCTTCAGAATTCGGCTGAAAGTGGGGAACGGAGTGTCTTAACAATAGGTTCCCTCTGCCTACCTTGCTGTGTGCGGGATAAAGCGTGAAGCTGATTTATTTTTATATTTTAATGTTAATAAAGTGTATTTTAAAAAGTATAATCACATTACCTTATCTATCTACATATATATGTCTGGAAAGAATAAATAGGTTTCTTTTTTTAGGTATAAGCGATTAATTGTCATTTTCAAGGCTGATTTTTTAAGTAGCAGTTCGATCTGCAATTATGACATAAATGTCACTTACTCTGTGCCATTCACATTTGATCTTTAAGTAACTTTTAATAAATGTCTGTAAAAAATGTAGAGCAAAAAAGAGTGAATAGATTGTAGTATCTTATTATATGCATAATCGTAGATTTACATATATATGTTTATATATGTTTGTTATTCTAGAAACAACTATTAAATTATAATAGCTACTTATATTTATTGTTATTATATAGCATAAATAAAAATCATAAATCAAAGAGAGAGAGAATAGGCGGAAAGTGGAAAACGAAGTGTTGTAGGTTACACTCCGTTTTCCACTTTCCGCTGAATTTTTCAAAGCGTTATGTGTTGAATCTCGGAACTTAACGCTGCCTTGGTGCCAGAGCGAAGAAATGAAAATATTAAGTAATAATAATTCATTACCTCGAGTGGGGATCGAACCCACAACTGTCACGTTATAGTCACACAATTGTACCCCTGTGCCACGACGCCCTCAATTCAATATCCTTTTACTAATTATTTTTAGTAGTTAATCTTCAATAGTCAATTATACACTATTATTTTTTTTCATTAGAATACAAGTATATTATATTTATAAGCAATATACATGCATTACTCGTAAATCGGATTAAATTAAACATTGAATTTACAGAAAAAAATCATCAAAATCGGTTCAGCCAGTCAAAAGTTCTGAGGTAAAAACCGTAAAAAAAACAGTGGAATTGATAACCTCCTTTTTCACCGAAGTCGATTACTTAAAATGTACACACCTGTTGATGATTATCGTCATCATGGCGGCCAGCCTCTCTTGCTGAAAGCCACAGTCGTAACTTTATACGGCCTTGCACTGACGAACGTTGGGAACGGGCGTCCAACTTGTACCATGCCTCTACTCCTGTTGATGGTATCTCTCGTAGTGGAATATTTACACAGCCTAAAATAAATCAATATATTAATAATAAATTATTATTTTATTGTATAAAAGAAGGAACAAATAATATTGTATACAATATTATTTGTTCCTTCTTTTTTTATTTTTTTTAGATTACAGGACGCTAACGCCTTGGCGTATACCATTTTTGACTCCTTAATTACTCAAATTCGATTCTAAAAACTTTTATTATATTCTAAAAACATATTTAGCGTATGTATAAAAGTTCCTAAGATTAGTTAGCACTAGTTAGCAGAGACCGCTTAGTTTGAGACCTAAAAAAATATTTTTTTAAGGCTTTTAAATAAATTAGCTTGTTGTTTTTAAATGTATACTTTTAATTTATTTTTTGGAATGCTGGAAAAATATTTTTAACTCTTCATAAAATTACGAGTGCACGTATGGTTCGAGTATTGTAAATTATAACTAGTATCTTGTCCATTTGCTTTTAAAAAACATCTTTTGGTAAAGTAGAAGTAATAAGAATTTACAAAAAATATGTTTTAGTTATTTACAAAAATGGGAGTCAAAGCATTCTCATATAAGGAAAAATAATTATATTATTGTAATAAAAATTCCCTTAATTTTATTCGAAGATAAACATATTTTTCCATAATGTATACTTTGGTCCCATAGGAACTCATGAAAATTGAGCTCGATACTTCCAAGGCTATTAATTATATCTGCGCAAAAATTATAATAATACTTTGTTTCGATACAAATATAGTTAACTGCTACAATATGTTGTCAAAAAAGATATCAAATTGATTTGTTTTTCATCAACTTCACGCTGTATCCCGCACACAGCAGGGTAGGCAGAGGGAACCTAGTGTTAAGCCACTCCGTTCCCCACTTTGTGCCGAATTCTAGAGGAATTGCGTTTTGAGTGGCAGAATTCAACGCTGCGCTTTGCCTCAACACCAGAGCGTATCGATTGGGGATCGAATCCACAACCAGTCGGTTTTACATTGTGCCCCTGCGCCACAACTGGCCTCGACTCGAATCGACTTGTTATATTCTATAAAAAAATGTTTATTGTGAAATATTTTTTTTTAAGTATAATAAAAATTATTATGTATAATACTTATCGACCCCACGTTCACTAGGGTTGTCGTAAAATCCTCTTTCCGGCACTCTAAACCAAATTATTTCCTTTTTGCATGAATCAAATGCTTCCGGCACATTTGGCTTACTAAATAAATATTGGATCTACCACCAATATTGTTATTTTTATTTTTTCATCGTATTCTATATTTCGATATCGTAGATTTTCAAAACATTGGTTTCGTTTCGGTTGCCTTTGTGCTGTGGTATACGGATAAATACATTTTTGGTCAAATGAGTTTGGTAAGCCGTAGTATTTATAGAAATAAATATACAATATTTTATGTAAATTTACCAAATATTGGTGTGCGTTTTAAACTGTTTTATGAAATTGTTCAACAACGTTTAAGATGTTTTTTTTATTTTTTTTATTTTAATTCAATATAATTTCTACAGATAAAATAAGCTTATTATAATTCTCTCTTTCTCATATGTAATAGCATAACATAGATAAAATATTTTTCTTAGACATTTTTTTTTGTTCCCAATTTTTTTTACAAATAACAAGGTAGACAGAGTCAACCAGTGTTAAGAGAGATTTCTTAAACTCCTCAGTCTATACAAACGATTTAAGGAAGGCTCGTCTAGCTATCTATCATTCATTTTTGCTATTGTATAGATTCTCCTCTTTCAAACCTGACGCAGTTGTGTAAAAGAGTACATTAAAAAAATCAAATAAGTAAAAAATCACAAAAAAATAAAGCAAAAAAAAGAGGTAAGACAAAGTCCCTTTTATGAAATTATTGTTTTAATTTAATAATCATTAATTTTAAGTTCAAATTTCTAACTAACTAACAAACTAATAAAACAATATTAGTCAAAACTATGTAGTTTAAACTAGTAAGTTACCGCAACACTGCATTTCGAACAACTGAACTTCATGTTCAACTGCCCGGCACTATTATACAGTTGGTATTCAAGCTTTGAAACAAAACTTATTTAGCACGTAATCTAATAACAAAAAAATATTATTATTACTCATTTGTAAATCATAATAGTCTCTCTCTCATTCTGTTTTTAGTGATAAGCGACGTTGTGTGAACTAAGCGCTGCTGTATGAACTTTAAAATAATAAAATTGATTTATTAGAAGGTCAGTCGTGGCACAGGGGCGTAATCTGACTGTAAGCGCGACTGGTTATAGGTTCTATCCCCACTCGAGGAAATGAAATATTTATTTAATTTTATATTTTCTTTTCTTCGCTCTGGTTCCGCCACTCAACACACAATGTCTCCAGAATTCGACGAAAAGCTGTTTACAGCGTGAAGCTGTTTTGATTTAATTTAATTTTAGGCTTCCGTAACTTTTAAGAAATCCTTATAAGATCACTTTGTTGTCCGTCTGTCCGTTCGTCAGTCCTTCCGTCAGGCCGTCCGTCAGGCCATATGTCAGTCCGTCCGTCTGTTCGTGCGCCCATCCGTCCGTCCATTCGTCCGTCCGTCCGTTCGTCCATCTGATAGTCCGTCCGTTCGTCCGTCCGTCCTTCCGTCGCCCGTCCGTCCGATAGTCCGTCCGTCCGTCAGTCCGTTCGTCCGTCCGTCCGTCCGTTCGTCCGTCCATCCGTCCGTCCATCCGTCTGTCCATCCGTCAGTCCGTCCGTCCGATAGTCCGTCCGTCCGTCCATCAGTCCGTCCGTTCATCCGTCGGTCCGTCCGTCCTTCCGTCCGTACGTCCGTCTGTCTGTCAAGAGCCTTTCTCTTGCAATAGTTTGTCGAAAGTTATTATAGATATACTATATATTATTTATTTCCATAAACATCAAATCCACGCTGCAATATAAATATAGATACTTCTATTTAAAAAAAGTATTGAACAGCGACAATGGGAAATTTTTCACTTTTAGAATGTAAATTAAACTCACTTTTTTCACCTTAAGCCTGTTCAACTTGATTATCTCTCTCATTTGAATACGAATTACGCGGCTTAACTTTGTTTACCACAATTTTGCATGCGATTGAAATGTAAAATTTATAACTCTTTTATTTGTCACATTCACGCGTCGTAAAAGTTTTTATAAAATAAAACAGAATTTTTAATGTTGTAAGTTTTTTAAAGTTGTTGTAGTAAGTTCACCTTTAGTTATAAATATGAAAAGAAACATTTAATACGGAATAAGGAAATATAATTATATAAGAGCCAGTGTAAAATAAATAAACTGATAAGAATAAAAATTTGACTAAAACTTATCTACACATACATGTACAACGTTGATGTTAAAAGAAAAAAAGTTATAACAAAAAATATACTTAAAGTTTGTCTTTCATTATTAATTACTGTACGTAAGTTATGTTTATAAAACGTAAATAGAAAATTTTAGGAAAATTTTATTTTTTAATCTTTGATGGAATATACTGTTCTACTATAGATTGTACTTTCTAAAAAATCTACTTATATATGTGTAATAAAATTGAAGTGTCTATCTGTGATTTAAAAATAGTATCTGTGTTTTTTTAAGTGTAATAAAATAATTGACTACTGTCGTGTCATACACAAACAAACGATTTTTTTTCTTTTTCTATCTCTTTTATTTTAGGAATTTATGGAGAAAAAACCGCTAAACGGAAGCGAAGGTGCGGGTCAGCCGCTAGTTTTAATAATATAAATAAACATTGCCGCTCCGTACTCACCAAGAAAATCGTCTTGACTGCCTTGCCTAGCACTCTGGCACACTTGCTTAAAGAACCGCCCCAGGCCGCGGACTCCGCGTACTTCATTAAGCCGCGACACAGCATCCAACACTGAACTCTCGTCGTCGTGATCCCAAATGTCCAGATGAAGCACATCAGATGATATATCATCAATATCACTAAAAAAACATACTATAGATATTCAAACAGAATAGAATTATGGATCTATGTCTTGCTATTATTCAAATTATTATAGTTCAAAAATGATGCTTAAATAATTAATTATATTACCCAATGAAAAGTTAAATTAAATATTAATATCATCACTATTTTACGACAATAGTATGTACCTATATTACAAAACATAAAAATATTTATATAATATTTTTTATTGTACTAAAATACATAATAGACAAAAACATTAAAATAAAATCGTATACAAAGATGGACTTATCTCTATAAGAGATCTCTTCCAGTCAACCAGTGGAAGTGGACGAGTGCAAAGTTGCTATATATTTAACTATCATAGTAGATTTGAGAAAATAATATATCTATATGGTTAGGAATATAATATAAGTTACTTATAGATTTCTATACGATACCTACCGATCACGCCACTATGACGCAATAGCGTCATCAATTCTTATTAATTCTACCCTACAACTTATTTGTTAGAGATCGTATAAAAGACCGCACGGGCATTGTACGGGTGGTCTTGGCTCTGGTGTGGTTCGGACTTCGGAGCACTACTCGTGCTTCACCACAGCCTAACCTCTACTATTTGGATAATTAATTATTAAGTTAATTAATTGTTATTTTAATTATAAATGTGGTTAAGACATATTTATAATTATCTACGTGAAGGCTCTGGTGTGGTATAGAGCACTACTCGTACTCTGCCACATAACCTCGACTATTCGGATAATTAATTATTTATTTAATCAATTATTATTATAATTATGAATGTGGTTTACACCTATTTATAATTGCACTGGGCTGGAGCAGTGAAGGCGAGTGTTGTTATAGCGGTAAGGGTACCTTGAAGCCTACACCTGTGGTCGCAAGTCCCGGGCACTGCTCCATACTTCTCATCATTTAAAGGCCATAAATATTATTAGTTATAACTACCGTCCACATCTGATGTTTGTTCGATACGACTACCTTCTTATTACTTATCATCTACGACATATGTTAGGAATATATCAGGATGTACGAGCGGTAACGATAACGATAAGTACCTTGCGTTAATTAATTTTTATTATTAACATTTGCAGGTGATAATTAAAAAAAATAATTTAAGTTTTATACATGTTTAATTACACTAAAACCAATTTGTTACTTTATTATCTGTTGTTTTGTTTTTATTTAATAAATTTCGAACCTGATACCTAAATATATTTATAATAAAATCGCTTTGTATTTATCTAAATTTATATTTCTATTCCCTTAGCTCTGGTGTCGAGGCAAAGCGCGGCGTTGAGTTCTGTCACTTAACACGCAATGCCTCCAGAATTCGGCAGAAAGTGGGGAACGCCTACCCCGCTGTGTGCGTGATACAGCGTGAAGCTGAAAAAAAATCGTAACGAATTGAAGTTTGTACATGGAAGATAAATGTATGTATAAAAAAACGTTATCGGTGGCATTTAATAAAATAACAGAATCAATGACAACGACTTTTAAGCATTTTGTCTGTTTGTGTTTGTTCACACTAATGTGATAAACAGTTTAATCAATTTAATGGCAGTTTTCACTATTTACTTTTGTACTTTAGCAAGCTTTGCTTATGTTTAGTGTTTGTTTTATTTGCATCGGTTTAGAAAGAAAAAAAATGTACCATTTTAAATAATGTTGTTTGATAAAATTGCTATAATATATATGTATAACTGTGTTATTGAATTGGAGGAAACTATACTTTGCAATATAGGTACAGATTTTTAAAATGATAGATATTAGAAAAAAAAACGAAATCTGTATTGAATTAGTAAATTAATATTTATGTAGGTCAAGCGGACAAAGTAACCTGATAGTGTCTTAATGGAAATGGAGTGTCAGACACCAGGTTCCCAGGTTCCCTTTGCCATATATACCTATTATATAATATTACCACGTATTTTCTATAAAATTAAATAAAAGCGGTCCAAAATTAACGCAAGATTAGATTTTTGTCGCTATTTGTGCAGTAAAGTGTTGGCAACTCTAACCAGAAACCAATTCGACAGCTGTCAGTTTAGGGTTAGTAAAAGCGGAGCGTTACTCTATAAAACAACGTGTCTTCATTATTAAATAATATTCTTAAAAACAATGAGAGCTTAGCGGCCGTAGTTCAAAAATACTATACAGAATATAGTCGGAAAAGGGTTTAAGCTTTGTCAACTATGAATAAATTAATTGAAAAATTCAGGGAGATTGGATCCGTACGAAAACGATCTAGTCGTTCAAAAATGTTCCGTTTAAATTGCAATATTGTAGCATTGAATAGCAGTAGCAGAAACCTCAATGTGACAAGAATTGCAAATTTCAAGAAGCTCTCTACACCGTATGTGTCTCTATGCTTACAAAATCCAATTAACACAACAACTGAAGCTAAATCACGGGTTATTTGAAATCACTGGTATATGTCAACAGGCCCACAACCATATGTTTATGCTTTAAAGGAGGAGATTCGAAACTGCCTCAACGAAATTCAACCACATTTATGCGAAATGGTCATGAAAAATTTCGAAAAACATTAATAATTCTATTCTATCTACTTTATGACTCAATAAAAAAATAAAAATCAAAAGGTTAAAAACTGTTTTCTATTACATTTTAATCTTGTGTTAATTTTAGGGCATGTTTATAAACATAATAAATGTAATAGATGTTACAGGCCAGTCGTGGCAGGTTGTGAGTTCGATTCCCACTCCGGAAAACCAAATGTTTGATATTATCATTCCTTCGCTCCGGTGTCGAGGCAAAACGCGACGTCAAATGGAGGACCATTCAAGAAATAACGTCTCTTGAATTTGTGGATAATGGGGAATGAAAGTGTCTTAATAGGAACGAAATTTCTTAAAACTAGGTACCCAGGTTATCTCTGCGTACCCTGTAACATACAAAGTGCGAGATACAAAATGAAACTAAAAAAACTAATATTATACATATTATAATATACAAATACCTTACATACATAATTTATGTGTGAATTGCGTGTTATATAGCGGAAACGGCCATAATATATTTAACATTCGTTTTAAGTTGAAAATATGTCATTAGTTGACAGTTTAATTTCAAAGTTTACTTTCAGTCATGTATTCTGATTTTATCAGTATGATAATGATAGTGGTTCGATAGTGGTTTAAACGTATCTTTATGTGTTCGTATGTTATTATGGCGTACAAAACATAACTGTAAACGTCGAAGGTTATGGGTTCGATACCTACTCAGGGAAATGAGGACCTAGTAATTTGAGACTAGGGCCTCTCTACCTGATGCATTTATAAAGCGTAAAAAAATCGTTATACGATATATACAAAAAAATGCTATTGTTTATTAAGCATTTATTAAGTATCATATAAATATGTTATATAATAAAATTTTATTAATGGGAATCAAATAAAAAAATAAATATATATTTCAGCGAAAAGCGACAAAGCAATGTGTAATATTTTTTCTTAGCTCCACGCTCATTAATATTTTGAGCAGATAATTATTCTTTAATAATATTATAAACTGTGACTGGAAACGCGACTGGTTGTGGGTTCGATCCCCACACGAAGAAATGAAATATTTATTTAAATTTATATTTCCATTTCTTCGCTCTGGAGTCGTGGCAAAGAGCGACGTTAACTTCCGCAACTCAGTACGCAATGCCTCCATAATTCGGCGGAAAGGGGGAACGGAGTATCTTATCACTAGGTTCCCTCTGCCTGCCTACTGTGTGCGAGATAATGCGTGAAGCAGATTTTGATTTTTTTTATAAAAAATCTTATGGAAGTTTTGATAATATAACCCAGAGAATCATCTCATCATAAGAATAGATTTATTGGTCAACTTCACAACATATTATATCTAAACCAGACCTCAAGCAAACATCTTTACAGTCACTGCAAACATTTGCCTTACGAGTCATGCCCTCAGCGATAGAGAAAATAATTTTTATGAATTTTGTAGCATCCACACATACCTCTATAATGTTTATAGCCTAAGTAAATAAATCAGCTTCACGCTGTATCCCGCACACTGCAGGGTAGGCAGAGGGAACTTAGTGTTAAGACACTCCGTTCTCCACTTTCTGCCAGATTCTGGAGGCATTGCGTGTTGAGTGGCAGAACTCAACGCCGCGCTTTGTCTCGACACCAGAGCGAAGAAATTGAAATATAATCGAACCTACAACCAGTCGGTTTTACAATCACACTATGTGCCCCTGCGCCACGACTGGCCTCAGTATATTTCAATTATAAAATATTTGGGATTTGTTAAAATATTTTTTTATAAGATGCTTTTAATTCATTTTATTACGAAAAGAAAATATCAATTTAATAGAGCAATTAGTCACATCCTTAACGATATTAGAAGTTTTATTATGAAAGATTTTAATTACACAAATCGTTCAGTGAAACTGATTTGTGTAATTAAATAGATTAAAGTGTAGTAAAATCTTAATAGATTAAAGTGGAAAACAGACTAAAAAGTTACCTCTATCTATCTCATATTTAAACCAGGATTTAGACGTATGCTTAGGTCACTTAAATAAAAAAATGATTTATTAACTAATACATCGGAAATACCTACTAGTGTTATTTATTATAAAAAGATCACGGTAACTCAAAGATTAACAAAGTGACTAGGCGACCGAATAAACTGGTTACTCAAACCAGGTATATGTTGTCAACATTCTCCAACGCTATTGTCTTTTTATAATTACCCTTTAAAGCGCTTAAAGTATATTATATAAAGGATTTAAAAAGATAATGGCTTTATTTTTGAATAAATTTATTCGTCGACATTTCAGGACAGTCACTTTTTTAATATATTTTATTAGAACAATAACTTATTAAAAATGCCCTATACAAAAGAAAAATAACAGAAAACAAGACGCAACGGTTGTGGGTTCGATTCCCAATTTGCCACTCAGCGGAATGATTTATTGTCATATACTTTCTCTGGTATGAAGATAACGCGCGGTGTTGAGTTCTGTCACTCAACTTGCAATGTCTCCAAATATGAGCGGAAAATGGAGAACGATTTTTTTTGAGCATTTTTCAAATTAGGTTCCCTCTACACTGATGTGGGATACATCGTAAAAGTAAAAATATGTCTATTCCATATATAATTTTAATTCTACATTGTTAATATAATTAGAAAACAATTCTATTTTATATATAATATATCTTTTTTCTGTACTTACAATTTGAATGTCTCGTTCCATTTAGGCGAGAGCGTATGTGGGCGGACGCCAGTCGCCCTAATGTACCGTGCTGGTAGCCTGCCGAGGCTGTCCCGCTGCTGTCGCCCGTCACGCCGCTTAAAACTAAGCCTGAAGCCGTGCTTACGTCCTTCGTCTTCCGACGCCCGCGGTGAAGCCGGCAATGAAGCTGGCTGTATTCCCAACATGCAGTAGGGATCACTAAATCCTGTGAAAAATTACAATTTTGATTATAATATAGAAAAATGGCTGAAATAAAGAAAAACATATTAATATCAATGTCTTCGTTTAATAATAATAGTTACATTAACAAAAATATTACGTTGTAAATGCTTATAAAAATTATTATTAAATACTTAGTAAGAAAACCGGTAGGCCGGTCGTGGCGCAGCGGCACGAGGTGTGACTGCAAAACCGACTGGTTGTGGGTTCGATCCCCATTCAAGGAGATGAAATATTTACTTAAATTTATATTTCTATTTCTTCGCTCTGGTTTCGAGGTTAAGCGCGGCGTTGAGTTCTGCCACTCAACACGCAATGGCCCCAGAATTCGGAAGAAAGTGGGGAACGGAGTGTCTTAACACTAGGTTCCCTCTGCCTACCCTGCTGTGTACGGGATACAGCGTGAAGCTAATTTTTTTTTTTTTTTTGTAAGAAAACGTATAAAAGAATTAACGTAGCAGGATTTGAACCCGCGCCCCTTCGGAATCAAATCCCGCTACGGTCAAATTTTTATACGTTTTCTTATGAAGTATTTTTCTTTTCTAAGTGTGGAATAACTTTAAAAATGTTTAAAAAATGTAATTTAATATCTGTAAATATATTTCTTTGAAACTTTAATTAAATAGTATTAACTCGCAAAACAAGCATGCAACTGTCGAAATAAAGTTCCGCGTTCAGGAAATTCGATTCTAACTTCCCTTTGACGTTTAATCTCTAGTTTACAAAAGCTTCCACAATGTAATTTACTTTTGTTGTTTTTATAAATATCTAGGTAGATATAAAAGAAGATTTTTGTTTTGATATTCAGTATAAAAAAAATAAAAATATTTAGTATGTAATAATAATTGTTAATAAAATAACAAAATAATATTTAATATTTAACTTTTATGTTTATAATTTATTGTAGTTCAAAACTTTCATATCGTCTTTTTTATATTAAAGTAGTCCTCATTATATTGACCAACTTTTCATAAAGCACTTAATGTATGAAACAAGAACTATTTAAACTTTAAAAAAAATATAATCTATATGTTGCCGAGAATAGATCTATCTATTCTAATATAAATAGAATAGAAAAAATAAATAATATCTATATATATAAAAGGACTTGTGCTGACTGACTGAGGTAAGACGCACGCAGAGCCGTAACCGCTGATGGTAGAAACGTGAAATTTGGGCAGATGTTTATTTTCACATTCTGGACATCCACTAAGAAGGGAATTTGAAAAATTTTAACCCTAAAGGGATGAAATAGGGGTTAAAAGTTTGTATGGAAAAAAAAATTAATCTGTACCGATTTTTATAAAATTTGAAATTCAGACTCTTAAAAATATTTCATTGAACACGTGTTTCATGGTATTTAAGAATTCACCCCCTAAGGGTTCAAATAAGGGGTTGAAAGTTTATATGGCAAAATCTTTAAATAACCACCGATTTTTATAAAACTTTTAATTCAGACTGTTAAAAATATTTAATTGAACACGTGTTTCGTGGTTTTTTTAGAATTCGCTCCTAATAAGCGGGCGAAGCCGCGCGCGCCCTCTAGTCTATATATATAAAAGGACTTGTGCTGACTGACTGAGGTAAGACGCACGCAGAGCCGTAACCGCTGATGGTAGAAACTTGAAATTTTGACAGATGTTTGTTTTC